>JAQGBW010000998.1:0-30789 GCA_034698625.1 Julus scanicus | reverse complement strand
AATTTTATTGAAACTTTTTTTTTTTGAAAATGAAGTGAAGTGCAAATTTTACCATTGAAATACATAGGGTACCAAACCCCCTTAAAGCATTAAAATCTAACCAGCGGTTCTTGAAGATTTGTCTCATTGCAAATCGTTTTCTAGGCCAGAGTTTGTTAATCTTTTTCGACTCATGTCACACCAAATGGCTTTTAAAATTCCCGCTCCATACTATGTGCTCCCGCTCATCATAGGATTTTATAAAGAGATTTTCTTATTGAAATAACGAGGGTTTTTTTGTGTGTGGTGAAATTTTGCGACCCTCCAAAAAACTTGTGCTGCACTTCTGGAGAAACTTGATTGCATAACAGTGTGCTGCAACAGTTACCTAAAAAATCACATTGTTGAAGTTAATGCAAATAGTTTTGATAAATGTTGTTTTGCAAGAACATGTGAATAAGTAAAAATATGATTTTGTACGAAATCAAAATTTTACAAGTGGGTTTAGTTATCAGACATTATAAACTAAGCGCATCTTAAGTTTCCTTGTTAGGGAAAAACTGCTTTTTAAATTAGATATTTCTAAAAATGGACTGTAACATAATCATCTAATTTTTTTTGCAACTGTTTTTTTTTTATGATAAACTAGGCTTGTGCAGTAATTTCCAGAACAAGTCAGTTTCAAATTTTGGAATTGAAAAAACTATTGATTTTTTTTAGAAAAAAAGAACAACTTATTAATCTGCAGAAAATATATCATTAGCTGATGACTTAATTTTAGTTATAGTTTCTTAGCATTTGGATAAACACTTACGATTTGAACAGTATTTTCAGTAATGTTGCGGTTGTTAATAGGCAGAGTCAACATGTATTTTGTGATTATACTTGTTTTTCTTGGTTTAGTTTTTACAATAAGCGAGTTCGGGTAGATTCCAATTCCTTGCCGCCCACAACTACAAATCCTTCAAAAAGCTGTTATGACTCGTTCTAATCAATCCGTGGACAAGGGATGGGCCTGGGTGGTTCTGTTTGCAGTATTCTGCAACACCACCATGCTAGGTATGCTCTACCCGAGCGTCGCCATTTTCTACGTGAAGTTCTTGGATGTCTTTGGAGAGTCTCGGAGTTACACCTCGTGGTTGGGAGCATTGAACACAGTGTTCATGTTCTCTTCAAGTCAGTATGTGGGTTTTCATGGCAGTTGGTTATGTGGGTTAATTTTATTTCAAATTCAATAAACTCCAATTTGTGATGTTGTCCAGCATCACTCAGTAGCATCATCATACCATTGATCGGGGCCAGGAATGTGTTCTTCATTGCTGGGAGTTGTCTGATGGTCGCTTATGTCATCATGTCGCTTTCCAACTCTCTGATCCTTACCATTGTGGCGTATGGTGTGCTGGGAGGTACGATAAGTATTCTTATGGTGGTGTTTTGCTTTTGACCCAAAGATTCTTAACTACCACCCTGTCTCAAATTAAACTTAATTGCAGTAACGGTTGGTTTTGAAATAACTTTCTCATGTGCTGTTCAATAGTTTATTAGAACAAAGAGTTCTTTAACAAATTTTAAGTTGCATTGGGTTTTTGTCAGGTACTGGCTTCGGATTCATGCTTATAGGTGGCGTCTCTGCAGTGGCCCGCTACTTTAAGCGTCATCTCTTCAAGGCAACCAGCATTTCGTTTGTGGGCGGTGGTATCGGTACACTCATATATGGGCCAATCTTGGAGGAATTGATCGCCAGCTTTGGATGGCGTGGCGCTTCCCTGCTTTACTCCGGCATCTCTGCCCACATTATTCTGGTAGGCTGTGTTGTATTTCAAGAGCCCCAACCTAAGGCGAAGATTTTGGCCTTGCAGCAAGAAACCACAGAGGATCCTGTTTATAACAGTGACCAAGAGGGCACCACAGAGGCAGCATGTAAACATCAACAGAGCACCACGACACCACTCTACAACAACAAGAGTACGGAGGTGTCAAGTATCCATCAGGGCAAAACCAGCAAGCAGACTATGACATCGGAGCTCACTCCGATCCGGAACGCTGAAGTTATAGACTATGGCAACGAGTTGTCGCCGCAAAACCTGCCAGTGCCAGCAGAAGAAAAGACCAGCACCAGGGAGCGTTTCCGCAACCCAGACTTCTGGTGCCTGTCTTATATGGCGCTGACCTGGGGCTTCACCATCACTACATTCGTTGGAATGTTCAAGGACCTGGTCGACACATGCGGCCTGCTGGATGATTTCCAAATGGCAGCGATGTTGTCAGGCATTGGCAACGTGCTCGGCCGGGTGCTGGTGGGTTTCCTGTCCTTTGACCACGTGATCCTAAGTTTTGCAGCAGTCTTCGTGATGGGAGCATCTGTCACCATGTCTTTCACCATTGCCACCCAGTACTGGATTCTGATGACTGCCAGCAACATTATGGGCTTGTTCCTCGGCGCCACGTTCCTCATGGTACCCACTTCTGTAGGCGCCGTGTATGGCAGAAAGGACATGGCAGTGATGTACGGCTATGTAATGTTCACGATTGGAGTGACAAGTTGGATGGGACCATCTTTAATAGGTGAGTGGCTTGGCTTCCAGTTTTATATAAGTCAATAAAGGCGCCATAGGTTAATCCCTTGATTTTCTCTCATTTACTGTGTGAAATTATTTAATGAAATCATTTAAGCTGCATGAAATTTGTTTTTCGATATATATTTTTGATATATAGGAATATATATATCTCTATATATTATTTTCATTTTAAACAAGATGTTCGAATTTATCCAGATGCAAATATGAATTTCTCAGAAAATTAAATTTCAATTTGTCAAAGTTACCATTGGCGGCTCGTTTATAGAAACTGTGAAACTGCAGCACCCCCATCACTTGATATTATCGATACTGTTTAATATAATGAGTCCTTTTTTCTTAAATTCTTTCTAATTTAATTTATTCTTAGATTTATTTAATTAATTCTTTAGCCATCACCCAGTTAATAAATAAGGTTAAAAAAGTATTTGTATGGAACTGTGCGCTTCACAGTTCCAGTGGCGCAGTGTTTGGCTGTTATGCGCATGCACACATAGGAAGCTGCAAAGGAGAGAGCACTGTCGCGTCCCAGTGCTGGACCTGGCGTGCTGACGAGCAGCACCCCCACAAAATTGTAGCACGAGCCGCCGCCACTGCAAGTTAAAACTAATTTTTGCAATGCTTTGTTTAAGTAACAATAGCCAACTGCACACAGCAGCACACGTCTGTGAATATATCATAAAACGGAATCTTATTGAATTTAATAATTTGCATGCAATTTTAAACTTTTGGTTTCAATTAGTGAAATTAAAAGTGCTCTTTTATGAGCATAAAACATCAAAACGTTTTAAAGTAGGGCATTAATATACAAAAAAAGTTATTACGAACAAAAATGTTGTGTAGCCCTATATAAAAAGTTTTTGTTTTATCCTCTAAATGCAATTTAAAAAATAAACAGTTTGCATTGGACGTATGTATCACATATTAAATTTATTTTAGTTTTAATGTATCCAATTTTGTTTAAAACTTAACAGACATGAATTGCGAAACAACTTTTGGTTTAAGAAATATTGTTGTTTATATTATAACTGCAGCTTTTGAAAATTTTTAATTTTTTAATGAAATTTCATTATTCGAAATTTGATTTTATTTTACTTTGCTCTTTTAATGTTACTGAGAAATTCTTTTGATGTTTAATAGGTTATTTGAGGGATCATACTGGTACTTATGACAGCGGACTGTACTTGCTCGCCTCCATCCAGCTGTCTGGTGCTGTCATGGCAGTGGTGCTGAAGCTGCGAATGCGCAACAGGTCGCCCAAATCCAAGGGCTAAACTACCTCAGTTTAAGCTGGGAAATTAATTAATACATTTTAATTTCGAAAATTATCTTTAAACAATCTTCAAGTCATAGTTATTTTAAAAATGTGTGAAAGGTAATGTAATATTCATACAGTAGCGCTTTATAAATAAAATATGAGCTAATAGCAGTATGCTTTTTAATGTCTTTAAATATCAATTGTATTCCATCAATCGGATTCAATCCGTTGTTAACGAATTACCTTTATGTAACAAAAAGTATAAATTTTTTTACATAATATGTTGGTTTATAATGTTTTCATTTTTTCACATTTTTATATTGATGAATTTATTTATTTGTGTTGAATAAATTTATTTTGTTTTGATCTGGTAATAATATCAAGATTGTTACAGATTTTATTCGGATAATTTTTAATTTTAATTACTTCTACTGCATGTTTGGACTTATGTCAAGAAACAGAAGAAATGTAATTATAGTTTAGAAAGTACCACATATAATGTATATTTGGGGAAACATCGTTTTAAATTGAACATCTATTATAAATTATGATTATTTATTTGATAGTTCTATTTTGTATATTATTTTGTATTGGCCGGGAATCGCATGCACTCGTGTGCCGTCCACAATACAAAACAACATTCCGCCGAATCGCAAGACAACCACTTCAAGATGGAAAGATTAATGGTGAATCTTGATAAATGACAAATTCCAAAATCAAGAATAAGCTAGAAATACATGTATAAATCAACTGAAAGAAATTCTAAATTTCCGAATGCGATTTTCTTTTAAAGGTTTTCTATTTCGTGACGTCAACAACATTTTAGCGCCAGACGCATTTTTCACATGGGTAAAGTACAATATAGGCCTATTCTAATTCGCTGCTGTTATCGCATAAAACTAAACTACATCAGCTATATAAACCGCCATATTTAACGGTAAGTACACTGTTTTTAAATGGTTTACTTATAAAAGGCGAATCCTAAACTCTACTTTTGATTTTTAGCCTATTTTGAGGTGGTCCTTTCTCGATTGTCTCTGATGCCCCTTTTGTGGGTGATTGGTAAAGCTCGAATTTTGATTAATTTTCAAAAACAAAAATAAACAAAAGCATAGAGGCGGATTAAATAAATATATCTTGGACCATTTCGCATCGTATCATTATTTGAGACAGTTTGGTATGAAGATTCGAAACGTAAACCGTAAGCCTAATTAGGGACCATTTCGTTGTAGGCTAGAACTGAAGCGGGCTTATTGTCAATTTGATGTCCTGGTAGGACCGAGAACGTAATATTGTGAGAAAACAATTGACAGGGCCGTACGCCACCCAGTTCACAGTTTATTTATTCATTTTATTTAATCGTAAACAGATTATAAGCGATGAATTCTCTGCTCCATGGAATTACAGAAATCGATGTAGACGGCGCTGCCGTTGTTTCTGTTTGTGACAATCAGGTTTGTGAAACAGGTGTTTATGTTATTTGGTCTGTTTACGCGCGTTGGGGTCAAAGGTGTTGATATGGGAAGTCAAAGTTCACTTTACTGGGCACCTTCATCATGTGGACGAGAAGCATCGTCCTAAAAAAAGCGTTCAAGCACCTCTGTAGTTCGTATTCAAATGTTCCTGTAATCAGGAAGCAAACTAACCTAGCTAGTGCATTTTTGTGTGAACAAATGAAGTTTTATAGTAAAACTTATTTTAAAAGCCTGTTTGAAAGACTTGGGTAGGTTTCATCATGCCAAATTTCTGGATTTTAATAAAAGTAACAGTCTTCTTAATCTTCGAGTGATTGTTATCTAAAATACTGTGATTTGTAAATTAAAAGTTTCTGAAAAACCACTATGCTTCGGTTTACATGCCCATCATTATGTGCTCTACACTCTACACTCTGGTGAAAAAAGCAATAGAAACCAATAGAGATTTCTATTGGTTTCTATATTGTAATTTGGCCACTTTATTGATTTTAATTGTTTTCTATGGTTCCTAGCTGTATTGACTTCTATGGTTTAGCTGTATTGACTGAACAATAGAAAACCTAGAAAACAATGGGCCAAACAACAATAGAATTCTCTATTGTTTTTTTTTCACCAGGGCAATTTAAGCATTAAAAATAGGGGAATATATACATGCATTACATATGAAAACAATTAAAACAAACTTAGGGTAGGCAAATTATTTTTAAAAGTTTAAGTGCATTGTTATTTTGAGTCTGGAATTTAGTAGGTTTTAATATTTATTAGCCATTCCACAATGTCGGCCGATGATTGCATCCAACGTAACACCAAGAGCAAACTGCCTATTCAAGCAGTTTTCACCGATCACGCGTACACCAGAATATCTAAGCATCCCTGGCATCCCGTTGTTGAACCAATGGATGTGTTCCTACAGATCCACAATGATGCAGAGAATACAACTGAAAAGGTGAGCACACCAATTTAACAAGATAATAAGTACTGCTTCTTAAACAAAAATTCAAAAAATATTTAATATGAATAAATAACATAGGCTGACGTTTTTCTAAATATTACGTAATAAATTTCCAAAAAATCATTGATATAAATTTGTTGTATTTCTACGTTTTTGCACTTGATGTGCATCATTATGGTGTCCCAAAATCCACACAAGATTAGAAATTTGCGCTATTTGTGCGATAAAGTGTTGAAAAACGGAAAAAAAGACAGTGTGACAGCTGACAGTTTAGGGTTATTAAAAATGGAGAGCTACACGACAGTTTGGAATTTTCATATGGTCGGAATAGTGATTTAAATTCATCAACTGCGAATAGATTAATTAAAAAAGTCACGGAGACTGGATCAAATCTTAGATGCTCTGGCCATCGTTTAGCACAAAACATCAAAGTTGTTTGTGAGAGTAGCTGTAGAAGGGAAACTTTGTAAGCATGAAGATGCAAATATTTCGTGAGAATGCCCTACAGAGAGCTCTGAGAAATGTCCAATTCTTGACCACGGTGCCGAATTAATGCTCCTGGACTCTCAGCAACACTCACGAACTGCTTCGATGCTTTGTGTTAAAAAATCATCATTCCGACCAGATTTTTTATGAAAATTGCTAATTGTAGCTGCCAAATATTTATTATTTTTAATAACCCTAGCCTGTCAGCTGGCACGTTGTTATTATTTTTTTTTTTGGCAACACTTTACCACACAAATGGCGCAAAATTCAAATCTTTGTGAATTTTGGGACACCCTGTAGAAATTAAAGATATTCCAAGAAGATAAATGCCAAGATATTTCGGGTAGCTTTTTAAAATTAACATCAAAATGTTGTTTACATGACAAGCAGTTCTTGTATATTTTTACAATATTGTTTTCTTGCAATTGGATACTCGCTGCTAGTTTTTGATGCTTTTTAGTATGTAGAAAAATCATGTCCATTTAAACTGCAGGTTTTTCACACTGTCGATAATGAGAACACTCTGGTCATCCACTCCCCACCTAACCCCACAATGGCTTGCAACGTGGGATCACAGGCATTTCGTTACACCAAGATTTTCCCCGCAGGTGCCTGTCGAAAGTTAGTTGGTAACACAATCTTTCAAGGAGTGTTAGACACAGTAGCCAAAGGCGACAATTTTTTGGTTTTCAACTGTGGTACAACCACATGTGAGAATGCTGCTACTATGCAAGGTATGGTCTATAATAATATATTTTATTTGTTTATGCTTGACATGCCTGGTTTAAATTTGATTCTTGCTTATTTGCAGGCACAGAAACCCACATTGGCCTGGTACCAACTGCTGTTGAAGCTCTTTTTGAACACATTAAAGGAAAAGTGAGCGTTGAAATAAAAATTAAACCACAGGGAGGAAATTGCATCCCGGTAGGACCGATGGATGCTGTCCTAGAACATGAACTGCGAAACAAAGTTTTGAAAAAGGTAAGCTAGAAATGTAAATTGCTCGTGCTCATCTAGCGATTTACTCATTTCCGTTAATAAAGAAAGGTTCCTAATGTGTTTTACCTGTAATGCAACTATAGTCCTAGTCATTAGTAGCAATTATTTCCCATTTCCAACAAAGTAATAGACTAAAATTGCCATTTTATCTTTTGTGTTTGTTTTTGGGATAAACTGGATAATTTTAAATTTTGTAAATACTCTATGTGAGCTTCATTCACTATTTAAGCTACCATTATCTAAATTTTTATTCAGTCATTTTTGTAGACCCATTAACTAATTTTTAAGTTTTCCTTAGGTCAATACCAAAGACCATTCTGATCTCACTTCGAAATCTACTACGTCATCTGCTTCTAAAGGTAATTTGCTAACTCCTTATCTGGAATCTTTTCCTAGATTCAGTGATCATACTTGATTCCATGCTATTTTTGTTCTCGCTTAGAAAGTGGGACAAGTATGCTACAAAATATTTTGATCGAAAGCGATCCTCCTGACCTGCACTATTCTATATGGGTATCATGCCTTGAGGTGTACAATGAGCTGATTTATGACCTGCTGGACTGTGAGTCTCCCAAACACAGGGTGGCACTACGTTTATGTGAACGGGTTAACAACAGAGTGTTTGTGAAAGGTAAGTTCAACAATCTGTGGCCTTGATAATTTTTTTTTGAATTGCCCTTATTCATAATTTGTTTTATTTTAGATGCTAAAGAAATCTGCGTTTTCTCAGCTGCAGAAGCTATTGAGCTATACACAACAGCACAGGAAAACCTCCGCATAGCAACAAGCCACTTGTCAGAGAAGTCTAGTCTTAGCCACTGCATCTTCACACTCCGAGTTGTGAGTTCGAAGGATGGCACGTGGTTCAAGGCCTCCAAAATGAATCAGTAAGTAAAGTTAAGGGCAAGCGCATTTTCAGTTTGGTCGCTTTTGGTTTCATCGTGTGCTTTATTTATTGATAAAACATTCATTAGTGCAGATAATAACATTCAGATATCATGATGTGAATGAGTACTGTTTATATGCTAAATGGGGACATATTTAACCTCTTGAGTATATACTCTAAATATACAGACCTGACGAAAGCCTAAGCGGCAGAGACATTGTGCGAACATTTTGAATTTTTTTCTGTATTCCAAATGTGTATTAATGTTCTAAAAAGGCGGAATTTGGACTCGTACTATTTTTTATTTTGTTCTAACTTCTGATTTGCGTACTTTTACCTACCATGAATAGGCTCACTTTCTGTAACCTAGCAAGCTCCGAAAGGATCCCGGATGCTCAGTCAGGCAGCAAAGGAAAGGCGATCAGCGCATCTATCATTGCCCTGGGCAAATGCCTGGAAGCTATCCGAAACAGCGATGCGGTCATTCCATACAAAGATAGCAAGTTGACCCGGTTACTGCAAAACTACTTCACCGGATGGGGGCATGCCCTCATGATGGTCAACATCAACTTAAGAGCTGATATGTTTGACGCCACAATGAATGTGCTAAAATTCTCTGCCCTCACTAGCAAGGTAAGAATAGGTATATCTGCTTGATGCTCTTGAAAAATAGAGAATTTACTATAAAAAAACTGCAGTAGAACTCGGTGCTTAATTTTTTTCTTGATTTTTTAAATGCCGAAAACGAATTCAGCAGTGTTGAATTAAGAAAATGTAGTTATAAAAATTAAGTATAGCTTTACAAAACTACTTTACAAAAGGTTTCAATAATTAATTTCCATTTGTCAAATGACAGGTTCTCCTTTCATGGCCGCTTGACTTTCTGGCCATCCCATTCCGACCGACCCGCTGCTCAATTGAACTACTGCGCCAAATACTTACCGGACATGAATCGGAATCCTGGATCTCACCCAACTTGGAGTACACGCAGAGTGACACCCAAGAAGATCCTATGCAGTCTGGGTCACTGGTTATTCTAGAGGATGAGGACGATGAGGATGAAGTGGTAGGACATGACAGTAACACTGCAAAGGTGAGGGACATATACAGCATTTTATGTTAAAATGTTTTAAGTCTAAACTACATTCAAACCTTATGTTCTATTTTTTAAGATCCATGATCTGGTAGAGATAATCCAGCTACTTCAACAGAACCTTATTCAGGAAAAGATGGATAAGATGCAGTTGGAAACAGACTGCCGAAAGGAACTATGCAGTCATTTTGCAGCACAAATGCGTGACATGGAAGACTACTATATGTGAGTGCAAAAAAAATTATAAAAAATAATTTTTTAAACAGTAACGCTTTTAAGTATGAAAAAGAAAATGGCGCTAAGCTAAGCATGATTTAGAATTTCTTCTTGTTGTATGTATGAGTTCATTCTCTAACAACATTATTTTAATACTATTGTGATTTTATTTCTCATGCTTGAAAGCCTATGTATCATATTTGTGCTTTTTATACATGTTATAGACATTGTGATTTTCCATTGTCATTTTTTGATGTCAAGTTTGATGTTAGAAAATTTACCCATTTTGGTTTTAAAATTGAAAGTAATTGGATTAGTGCGATTTTTTAAGACTCCCCAAATACTGGATCTGAATCGAGTTAGTGGGACAAAAAAGTTACTTCCTATTGTTCATTTTTAGGGATCGCATTGATACTGAACTGGACGACGCCCTGGCATATCCTGACAAACGGCAGTCAAGCAACAAGCGACGCAAAATTTCTTCAGAGGATTCTTCCAGGATGTTGGCAAATGGCCCATCTGAGGTATGAATTAATTAGTTTCATAGCTACTTGTAAAAATAAGTTTCCCTTTTGAAGGATGTGTAGTTCAAAATTAATAGGAACCTGGAAGTGAATTATGCTTCCGAGTAAAAATATTTGGGTTATTTTAAGGCAACCTTTAATGGTAAACAAATTTTGGTTGTTAAAAAAGGTCTCTAAAGGTTTTTTTTTTTGGAAAGTAGCATTTTCAAGTTAATAAAATGCCTCATTATACAAAATTAAAGGAATCCAGAATTTCCGAGCTAGAGGCTCTCATTGCCGACATTAACGTGAGCCTAGAAACTGCACTTGACTCTGAGAGCGAAGCCCAACAGAGAATTACAAGCCTTGATGGACAGCGCCAACAGTTGGAGAACCGGGTCGTCGAACTGGAGACTGAAGTTGCCAAGCTCAGTGTGACCGGCAGAACCAGCTTCACCACAGATAGTCAAGCACAGGAGCTGATTTCGACTTTACAGCTTAGGATTTGCAAGCTGCAACACCAAAATGTAAGTAACAGATGTGAGGTATCTTGCACTGTTCTGTTCGTGGTTCCCTACAATTGTTTTGGTTTTGAATAAAATTTAACAAGAAATCATTCCAATATGCCAGATCTTTAGTTTCTCATTTTTATTTCTGTAATCTTGCACGTAATGTGTGCCAAAATTACTTTCATTTAAATCAAGAATGATTGTTCTTTCAGAATATAAACGAGACCTTGTTGAATCAGCAACTTAATGAATCAAGCAGCAAGCTGCGTAAAGCACACGCTGACCTGAAATGCAGGGATTCCGCTATTACAAGACTGGAAGAGCAGATCCGTGATCTGAAAGGTGAACTTTTTTTTCCTCCTGCTTACCACCGTTATCCGAATTCTTAGTGTAATTAATTTTTTTTTGTGCTTTACTAGCTGTCGCCTTGGATGGGGTCAAGACCAGTAACGCCCTTGTCAAGGAGGAGATCGACCAGTTCCAACAACTTTTGGACTCTGTCAATGCCAAGCTGAAGCAAAATGAGGCCGTGGTGAACGTGTTAAACACAAGGTGCACATTGAACGTGGGCAAGGTCAAAGGTAAGTTGAATTCAACTTTAACAATTGGGTAATGTGTAATTTGGTGCTTGCAAGAACTTGAACAGATCATGCATTTCATGAAAAGAAATACTTTTTCTTGGACATGACATAGAATTAGTTTGCTTACAAGTTCAATTTGAGGCTGGTTCTAGATGTTAGGAGATCTAGATATGTTAATAACCTAACTTTAGCTATATTAATTATAACTAGCTGCTAAGGGATGTCGTGGGGAAAAATTGTATTTAACAGAATAAATTAGATACGGAATGCAGCCTGCACTTAACAAAAACTACAGGGTCTACTGAACAAGATTTTCTTCAAATTAATTCGCAATGACACAATCACTAAATATGCAACAAATTTGAATGCTTAATATTTTTTAAATTTTTCTTTAACAAGTTCAAATCTCGTTTTCTTACAGATACTACAAGTGCACAGATCAAGGAATACAAGAAGTCACTCACGGAAGCAACTGAAAAGATAAATAAATTGGAGAAGGAGAAAACCGACCTACTGGACTCCTTAGAAGCTTTCCAAAAGATGCTGCTAAAAATAACAGAATCTGAACCTAAAACAAAAAGGCCCAAGGTAATTACCCATTTATTTTGTTGAACTCACTTAAGTCTAGTTTCTCATGCTCGAGAACTTAGTTATTTTGGAGGTATATATGTGACCGTTAAAGTTGCAATCACAAGTATTCTTGTTGCGCATGACCTCGTGCTGTGGAAGAAATATTACTGAATCAGAAGTTGCAGTAGTCTGAGATTTTATTTCGGTTTCCATTTGTGAAACTGTATAGACAAAACATCAAATCACCATTTGGCGTGGTGAAAGCGCCATGTAACAAGTGCTACTCAAGTTGGCATTATAATTATGATCCTCTCTGCACAGAGGAAGAAGTCGATAATAGGCGCAACATGAGTCGGCCGAGTACTGAAGGAATTTGTGATGATATAAGATCAATTAACCGATGGTGGCTCCCCCACTTAACTATGTGAAGTTGATCAGAATGTGAGGCACCGTGTACTCTGATCCGACCTTTTAAGCATTGTTAATCATAAATGCATAATTGAATGATTAGAAGAAAAAAACCAATTAATTTAACAAGAATTTGTTAGTACGGGTGCCAAAGTCACATATATTCCAGTTTTATTACTGATGCTGTTTTTTTGGCTTGGAAGAATGCAAAGCTCTGAGTAGCATTTTAAAACATCGTAGCAATACCAGCATCAAAAAATACTCTGCAATTAGGTAATATTTCTGATTTCTGTAACTTTCTACTGATGTTCTACTAATGAAACAATTAAATGCTGTAAAAAGACGGTATTGCACTACACCAGCAACAGTTGGTTTGGTCTTAGCCAGCAATCAAAAACTCGCAATGTATTTAATGTTAGTTAAACTGTTTATAAATATCAACAGTTGTGAACAGTAATTCTGAAGAACTTAAACATTTTGCAAATATATCATTGTTACGAAAGCTGGATAATTTCCACAATGAAGTGATTGGTGACTGATATAGCCTTAACAGGGTTGCCAACAGCCTTGAAAATTTGGGAATGTGCTTGAATTTTTATCAACTCAAAGAAGTTGGTAATTATGCTTAAAATTGGTGTTAAACGCCAGTATATGCAGGAATTTCTGTTATTAGGAAAACTTTGAAATATGCTTGAACTTTTTGCAGCAAATTTGCTGAATACTTAACACTGAAACCATGCATGTTCAACGTTTGTCAGAAAAAACGAAAATTATCATAAGTAGAAGTTCAAGCCACAGAAGCCAGAATGCTAGCCAAGAACAAAGGTATAAGGGGCCATTCAAAAATTATGTCACACCTAGGGGGGTGGGTTGTTTGTTTGTTTTTTGTGACAATTGTGTCCAAGGGATGGGGGAGTTGTGACTAAGGGGTGGGTGGGTGTTTAAAAAGAGGCAAAAAAGTGTGACATAATTTATGGATCACCCCTAACTGAAAGCGCAACATGGGATGCTAAATTTCGAGAGAAAAAAAATGAAATACATGTAGCTTGAATCCAAAAGGAAATGGAATGGGAAAATGTGTAAGAGAATTTTTTTGCATTCTGCAAAATAAACAATCACAATCTTAAAATGTGTTACAAGTTTAAGAAGACAATTAATGGCAGATGTTACTGGGTGAGAAACGCGAAGCAAAAACCAACTGTGGAGAAACTGATATAGAAAACTGTATCATCATATACTTCCAAGAAATGCCGAACATGTATAACAGAGTGACATGCCATATTTCCCAAGATCAGGCTTAATGTACTAGCTTGGTGGAGGTTCTACTATTACGGTTCTAGACAAAAGGAGTAATCAAGGTGATTGGTGCAAATGGTTTAGCAGAAGATATAGCAATTAGATGGTTTAACTGAACAGGTGGAGAAAAGTAACTAGGAAAAACATGAAGCAGTAACATTATTCATTCGTACATTAACAGATCTAAGTTTTCTTACTTGAGATAAAGAGAAAAATGAATCACAAATCAACGCAAGCCTGCTATTCTCATTTGAGCAAACAATAAGTATCTAGTTGTCTCACAAGATGTATTCGAAGGATCAAAGCTAAATAGAACCCGATTAAAAATGTGCACCGTTTACCTGGATGGAGAACTCAAAACAAATGAAAAATTATGTATCCACATATTTTCTCAGAAAAGTTAACAAGGATGACAAATTCCATTACCTTAGTAAAACAATTCAGCATAGAAGTGTTGGGGTTGCTAATTTACAAACTACAGGTGGAAGATGATGACCGAGCTAAACCCTTTGAGTCGATCGTAAACTTTCAATGCTCTGAAACGATTTGGATAGAAGCTATAGTACAATCCAGAATTATCTTAATAATATACAAGCAGAATTCAAAAAATCCTGAGATTGTGGAATAATGATATGGGGATGTAGATGTCAATTGCTGGAAAAGTAAATCTGCACTTCATTGTGGGCATTATGGACAAGTTATGGCCCTTCAATATATATGCAGTGTGCAAAAAAAGTATGTGAAGGTTGTGAAAAATAAATGTAGTACATATGCATATTGTTACTTCAAGTTCAGGGTCCAAAAACTAAGAATTTATTTGTGAAATTGGTAAATTTGTAAGTCACTTTAGCTCATAATAGCTCCTAAACAATCTGAGATTTCAATTGCTAAAAGATAGTTCAATTACAAGATAGTGGCAATTCGTATCGAAGGAATGCCAGTGAACATGCCATCTATGTAAACAAACGGAGAGAAAAACGACGGGTAGTTAGAAAGGCGCTGATAAATCCAATGGTGTCTGCTCAAATCATTGCATCAAATTTAGGGACAGTTATGACACCTTTACCTAATAGTGAAATTAACCGAAAAGCGCCTTGAGTTTGTCTTGAAGTATGAACACAATCCATCAGAATTCTGGGAAAATGTTATTTTCTCTGATGACAGTATGTTTGACATCTTTAAACTGAGTAGTATAATTACTGTATGGAGAAAAAGGGGTGCTTTGTATCTAAGAAACATACAGAGTGAAACATGGCGGTGGCAATGTTATGGTTTAGGGCTGTAATGGACTCAATGATGTTGCAAATCTTCACTTTATTGATGGCCTCATGACGGTTAAACCGGCTCTCCACCAAGACGTACATGTACATATATACAAGTATTTACCCACATATGCAAAACAGTTTGCCCTCCGGGTTTGTTTCAGCCGCCACATTTGCAGGGATTTGCGAGAGCGGGTTACGCTCTTGCCTCTCGATCCTAAGGTGCGGAGCTTGCTCCCCGGTCGAGGTCGGTGGTAATTTTTACTAATGGGAGAAATTCCCGATGTGGCGGTTCTCTCTGACTGACCATCGATGACTTGACTTATCAGCAGCATGCATCCATGATCACATTATTCATATTTCTCCCTCCACCATCTCATTCTAGCCACAATACCCCTACCTCTTGTAAACTCTATGGATCTTTTTCAGTTTCTACCATCCTCCCCAGTCCCCGACCATCTGGCTGCTATACAGAATAGCTAATATCCTAACTGATGAGCTCTCCCATCATTTCAACCAATCCTCCTAAATGACCCCCTGTTGCTTTAATTTTTGCTGTTTTCTTGAACCTTATAACCCCCAAATGTTGTACTCCCTTCGGGCGAGACGTGCTGAGTCATGTGGGGTACATTAAAATCACTTGGTTATTCATATTTCTTCGGTAGGCTGTCATCGAGGTTCTGCAGACTGCTGTATTTTTACAGTGGGCTTACCCATATCGTCCCTATTACTTTGATTAGCTTGTATGTTAGACTCTTTCAATTTTTCTATTTTGCAGCGCAAATGTGCTGCAGCTGTGTGTCGCCCTGAGAACAAGAAAGAGTACCCTGGGAAGATGGACGCTGGTAGTTCCTGGGGGTAAGAGAGCTTTCTGAACAAGCCTTAAAACCCACTCAATCGTCAAACTCATCCGGGTTTTCCATGCAGGGGGAGTATCATGAGTGCTGGGGTTGTTGAGCGCGATGCGGTGCCAGTTTGTGGCTTACGAATTTTGAGGAACCGAAACGATGAAAGCAGAACACAGCGTGTAAGAATAATCTGTTCTTGGTTTTTAAGGCAGCCTTGTTAGACATTAACTCAGTTTCTAACCAGACATCTGAATGTTCCCCTTTCTCGTGCTGAATTGCAGGAAACTGAGGAACGGATCCACAACTTGGAGATTGAGCTGATCAGCCTTAAGGCAGCTTTAAAGCAAACATTGGAAAAGGAGGGCCATGGTCAGAAGCTTCCTGCTATCTTGGAGGCTTTGGAGTTAGGTCGAGTAATGCCAGAGGTGAGGGGATTTTGTTTTCCCTTCTACCTTTATAACATGAATTTTTCTTCTGAGTGATCATCCCCAACTATCAGTTTTCGGTCAAAGTGGTCCATTTGTGTCACATGAGAGCTTATTGGGAAGTTGCCACCGCTTGGTATCACGTCATCTCTCACAAGACTGTGTTCTTTCTGTATAATAATATGCCAGAGTTCTCATAGGATCATGCTCACAAATTTGTATAAGGTTTGGTATGGAAAGTTGTTTTGGTGGTCACTGGTTCTGACTTATATTGCCATGGTTTTCCCCATCGGTTTCAGTTGCTTGGATTGGAAAATCGCCTGCGATGTAAAAATCTCTTTATACATGATGTCCCTAAATTTCCTGTACAAGCATATTTTGCCGAATAATGTGGGTCACAAATGTCCCCTTTTACTGCTAGGGGACATCTACAGTTGTTGGTGGAGCAGGTATGTAAAACCTAATGGAGAGGACAGAGACAATCATACGTTCATGCATACCTGAAACCTCTCATGCATTGAATGCCGGATATTTTGATAACAAGATTTGGCATTTCACTGATAGATTCTACAGCCACAGCAATTCTTGCAAAAAGATAATCTTCTGAGTAAATGGGTGTTTCCTACACCAGGTTTTTCATTATTCCCCAAAAAAAGAAATCAAGGCATGTTAAATTGGGTGATCTTGTTGGCCAGGCGTTCAGATAGTCCCACACATCATGGCTGAAGTGTGCTGGTTCCCCATCCTGCTAAAACTACAATCTCATTAGCACGCCCAAGAGAAAATCCTCCAGTTGGTCCAGAAACACTTTTGTTAGGAATACTCGGTATTCTGCTCAGTAAGCATATTAGGTTTTCGAGAACAGTGTTAAAGTGTTTGTTTTTGCTCTTTCTGGAAAACTGGCTATTGATTACAAAGGAAATTGGTATGTCAATTAATCCACAGGGTCAAAAGATCATTAGATAATGTTTATCTACATGTTAGGTCATTTTATTTAACAATGGCTCCCAAACAAAGTGAGATGTCAATTTCAAAGGGGGAAACTTTGATTCAGTTGCAGGATAGTGGTAGTTCATATCGAGATATTGCACGTAAGTTGAAAATATCATGTACTACTGTATAAAAAAATCACCAAGAAAAAATACTGGAATGGTCTTAAAAAAACAAAAATAGGCTGACCATGCAAACTAAGTGTGAAGGAGAAATGCCAGATTGTGATGTGTGACTTGCGAATTCCAATTCAGTCTGCACAGAACTTGGCCCCTCACCTTGCATCAACATCAAAGATGGTTGTCACATTACAAACTATCAGAAATATGCATATTATGATGCACATAAAAAAATGCCTTGTGTTTTCCAAGAATTATAAGGACAAACCATTAGAATTCTGGAGAAATTTAAAGTTTAGAGATGAATGTAAGTGTGCAGTATTCAAACCAAGTAGTGTAATTACTGTATGGAGAAGGAAAGGGATCGCATTGGACAAACAATATACTCAAGTCAGTGAATCATGAAGGTGACGGTGACATGGTTTGGGGCTGCATGAAATACAGTGGTGTTGGAAACCATCATTTTATTTATGGTGCTATGACTGCTAGGTAATATGTAAGTATGTTGCACCTTAGCTTAAAAGAAAGTACAGGGAAATTAGTACTTTAAAAGTGGTTTATAGACCAGCAGGACACTGATCCCAAGCATACAGCTAAGATTACCAGAGGGACTCTTGTACAATGCACTCTGGCAGTTGATAACTTTGCCACAATTCCAAGAACTTAACCCCATAGAAAATCTATGGCATTTATTGTACCAAAAAATATGAAAATGCTGAAGTACAAGAAAAGAATGTCTGAAGATGAAACTGCAGGAAGAGTGGAGCAGATTATATCAGGACATCACAAATAAATAAGTGACATCTGTGCCTAAATGCTTAGAAGCAGTTATCAAAGCCAATGGGCTTCATACAAAACATTAATTTTATTGTAGTTAATGTGGACTAAACATGTAGGTGAAATAGTTTGCTTTGCAGGTCTCTTTAAAGCGATGGCCCTTAAAAGGGCTTTCTGGTTTTGGGAAAAGTAGCTGACAAAGTGCCTACTGGAACTTTGCAATGCAACCGGTGATTGACCTTTTGGTCTTCAAGTCCGTTGCTCATGATGCAGCCGAATACACCATACAATAAGGCTTGTTCTCAGCAAAGAGATACTGTGCCAAATGCTCAGTAGACCTTACAAAGTTCAAAAGTTGTTAAATGGCACCCCAATGTGTGAGGTTCAGAGCTTCACAAAACCTGGCCAGAAACCAGACAGTGAAGCTGATGTCCGGTCGAGTGTGACAAGTGATGTAGAGTAAACATGGCTTGGTCCAAGTCCGATCCCAACTCTACCAATTCCTTCTTCGCAACTTGTGAGACGGGTTCGTCAGCAGAATTTACCATTTCCCATGGTCCCTGATATGGGTTGCTGACGAAGTAATCAAGTTGATCCTTATCATATGGCAGGTGGTTTCTTTTAAGGAATGCCTCGTGGTCAGGCGTTCCTGTCAGTAAACCATGACCATGACGACCATCACCTCAGGACGTGGGGTGATCTCCCGGTGCACTGAGATCACCTGATGATCGATGTCCTGGCAACTGTCCTCAGGGGTTCCAACAAAGGAGGAGGAGGTTGGTTGAGTCAAAGGTGCTGATTTCCCCTGTTGTGATTTTTGGCGAGGTTTCTGGCCAGGTTGCTTCTACGGCAATCTACAGTTACTGGCATAGTGTCCAATGCAGTTGCAGCTGAAGCACTTAACTGTGGCTGATGGAGCTTTTTCAGACGTTGTTGCCATATTGCCTAGTTGTCCCCCGGGTATATGGCAGCTCCTGGCAGTGTGCCCTTGTTTGTTAAAAAGTTTACACACTACCAGTACATCAGGAGTTGTAGAGGGCTGTGATTGCAGACTTTTCCCACCGACGACCAGCCTCCGCTATCAGTTCTCTTGACAGCAAGTGTTGTAAAACCTGAATCATCAAGTTTGTACCACTGGCGAGCCATGGAGTCCCAGGGGTCGGTCAAAACCACCCAGAATGGTGTAGGCGAATTCGTCGTCAGTAGGCTTCTTTTTAAGTGCCCCACAGTCCCGGGCATACTTCTTTACTACACTGCTAGTGTAGAGTTCCATAGGCTGGGCCGGAGCTATCTTAGTCGCATAAAATCTCAAGCGCAGAGATGCTATGTGGGCACGGATGGTCGGTGCATAGTTGGCTTGAAGTTCTTTCCAAGCTTCAATTGGTGTTTTGCTGTCCTCTATCAATTCTCGTTCCGATTTTTAGACGGATAGTTGAATGAGGCCCAATGCATTTGCACACCGTTTTCTCCAAGCTTCCACTTCTGCCTTTTCCCGTCTTCGGGTTCGGTGGCATGAAGTCATTGTCGATGTTCTGCTTCAAGTCCTTTGCAGAAAGCAGCATGGAAATATCCCTCTTCCAGGTTTGGTAATTATCAGGTCTGGAAAGGCAGGGGATCTTGAAGATGGGCATGCCCATTTGTTCAAGAAAGAAAAAATCCTAACCATACCATTAAGAGAGCAACTGTTAACCCTATCCCATAACCTTGTTGTGGTTAATGTGGGTTAAACAGTTTGCCATGCAGATCTCTTTCAAGATCTTGGGAAAAAAAGCTGACAAAGTGCCTACTGGGAAACATCCAGGTAGGCGTACTTGCTTGAAAACACAGGCGTTTTTCAGTTGACTACTGTTTTATTGTAGAATTCAGAAAGTCAAGTTCCATAGAGGCAAGTCAGGGAGCTCCTATCCCTGTCAAGTCAACTTGTAGGTTGAAGAAAAAGCTGACCAAAAGAATGTGAGGTCAGCTGAACCTGTAATGGGCAACAGGATTGCAAGATGATGCAATTGACCTTGGACCATGATTTAGTGCCAAAATGTCTCAACAAATTCGCTACTGCTATTCAGACAATTTATGTCATTGTGCATTTGTCTTACTGTTCTCATACTTTTTTGCAGTGAAATACTAACTGTGAACAACAGAAATCATAATGTTATCTTACGTTTTTTGCTTACTGTGTTTTGTGTATGTTAGTAAAGCCAGGTCTCCAGCAAGATGTACATTGTACGTATATATGTATATATACACGTTTTTACAAACATATGCAAAAAAGTTTGCCTTCCGGGTTTGTTTCAGCTGCCATTTTGTAAATATATGTAAATATCAAAATTAATTGTACAGCTATTAAATGTCTTTAATAGCTGTACATATGTTTGAAAAAACGTGTATATACTTACAATGTACGTCTTGGTGGAGTCCCGGCTTAATAGCTAGTGCACACAAAAACTTTTCTCGGATTTGTTGTCAATCCCTGGTTTGGATTGGGGTGGGATGAGTGTTACTTCCAAACAGTGATGACATTGGCAAAGTCTTGTGGCAATTGAGATTGCTGATTACTGTGGGCCTTATTTACATTCGGTCAGGAAGTGGAGCAAGATCTAGGAATAGACTAATGGGAATGTCAAGGAGCATACATGTAGTTCATGTTGAGGATGTCTGTTGGCAGTATCATTGGCCGTAAAGATGCCCAAGTACCGATGTAGGCTGGATCAGGAAGAATCCCTAATAGGAGAATTCTGGAAGCCTCACATGAATTTATAAATTATGTCTCCTTGAGTGTAGTGTTTAGAGGTTGCCCAAAGCCATCAGATGATCTAGGACATGCGAGGTCCGTATATTTATATAGGCTTGAAAGGATGTTGTGCTACAAGCATTGGTTGGTTGAAAAGTGGCTGCAACATTTTCGTGGTTATCCTATTAGTTATTGAAAGGTATACTGTTTAGTTGTCAGTTTTTAGAAGGTTTCTTAATGACAAAACAATTAATTTTCTTAAGTTCTCTGGTTTATTAGTGTTCTTATTTGTACTATGCTAACTTTTACTTGTTACATGTTTGTTTTACTGCTTGCATAAACTTGTTTGGTCTTTGTCAGAGCGCTGCAATGCCTCAGTTGTAGTGTGCTCCTACGATCTTCCACCTAACCAGCTATCGCTCTTTTGACCACTCTTGGCATTAAATTTGCATAAACAAACATACAAGATCCAAGGATTCGTATGGGAAGGTATGAAACATTAAATAACTGGACCACCCCTTTTCCTGGCACGAAATGACTTTGCTAAAATAATCTTAAATCTGTCTACATTTGACATCAATAAGGCTAGAATCTGCTCAAGATCGTTGAACCTAAGTCTTGTTTCTATGACAACCAGGTTTTTAACCATACCTGGCCAATGCTGATGCGACATGTTTGAACTTGTCTTACTTTTGTTCAGTACTGAATCTCGTCCTTATATCAAGCTCTAGGATCCCGATTTTGCATAAGCCCATGTTACAAAGATCTTAATTTCTAAATACACTGGGCTATCTTTATAAAACTATTAAGAATGCCGTGACAGTATTATTGAATGGTGGAATACATGCGATTGTTGATCGAATTAATGTTGATTGCAAACATCGAGCCTTAAAAATTAGGAAATTTGCTTAAATTCGTGTTGAACACTAGTTTATGCATGAATTTTCTGTCCGTGCCTGGACATTTTTATAATCTGAAGAATTCTACATGATTGAAACCTATTTTTTTAATTCTCCTGAATTTTAACATGTCTAACTCATATGACAAATAATGCGGTAATTAGTCATGCGAGTTTTCTAACAAATTTACTTTACACCCTGGCCTTGTCGAAGATAATTGCCGCTATCCTCACATGTGATTTACTGTCATTTTAAATTTTCTAACGAGTCCTTTCTCCACAGGATTTTACACCTTCTCCTAGCCGAGGATACAGGCTGCGCCAACGCCCGTGAATCCTGTCACGTTGCAGCAGTTACGGGTTAATTTGGATCCAAAGGTATGGACAAATGTATATAAATCACATGCTGGTGTTTCAATTCCATTTATTCTTGGTCAGCGATCAAGTTTCCAATTCCTGCTTCTGCACTCCAGCTGTATTCATGTGGAATCTTAGAGGTCATGATTCCTCCACATGTAGTGGGTTGGACATCTAGTCCATTTTCATTAGTTCCATCAGGTTGCCAACTAGCCCTTGATGGTTATCGGCTGAAGCCCTTCATTGTGAATGCCATATTTGGGTTACTTAGGAACAAAAGTTCTGTTTATGTTTAATAAAATTATTGCTGTGTTATGACATAGAAATAATGTAGAAACTAAAAATGACTCGGTGAACTTCATTAGGTATTACTTAGATTTTATATAATGATTTATAGGTTTTATCTAATAATTTTAAGAAACTTTATATGAATACATAATTACGTTTATAGCAACGAATATTGTGGGCAATAACCTGTTTTTTTATTTCATTTAAAAATGAAAAGTAATTTTTTTTTTTTCAAACTTGATAGTTTTTTAATGGAATAATTCTAAAAAAAAACTTGTTTTAATAAATCTTTCTGTTTTTGCATGAATACCAAACTATTTGTTATAACGATTAACATTTCAACATAAAATATAACATTCATGCAAATCGATGCCTTTTTAGGTATATAATTGTTTGGCTGTCTTATGGCTTTTTGAAATTTTCCACTTGTAGGCGACTCAATCCGCTTGTTGGTACAATAATTGTTTCAATAATATTTTAATGGTTAAACAAATTATGTGCAATAAACTTGGCACCACTTTTGATATATATAATCTGTAGATTCCGGTTAATTGTAACACTGACTAAACAGTTTTGACCCAGTTACAAGTAGCTATTCTGATTAAGCAATGCACTTATGCTTAAACGATTTATTTTAGTTATTCGAGGTTTGTCCCAATGAAACTGAAACAGAATTTACTGAATATTAATTAACATGTATTTTGTCAATTTTTATTCCTACATAGGAGAAATAAGAACTGAGACCCAAATATGGCGTTTATGCAACCCATTCTGGCATTCCATACGGGATTTTCCCTAAAATTCATGAAACTACTACAGGGTGTCCACCAGACTTTAAAATCAAAAATTATGCTTGGAAATAATGTTAAACCTATGTTTATGCTTGAATTTTCTGTACTCATTGGGAATAGCAGCTAGAGACAATTTTTCAAACTCTGGAAAAATATTGCGGTAATTGGTTGTGGAAGGGGTCCTTAAAAATTTAAAGAGTAAACCTTGAACTTTTTTAAATTTACTTTTTGTTAAAAATGTTCCCATCAAATTTGCTGGACACCCTGCACTATAGTAACTATCTCTAAAAGATTCCACCAAAGTTGCCATTTATATTGTTCATGCTAAAAGGCTCCAACAACTATTTGTTTTTGTACAGTGTCACCATGTTTGGTTTGTTTTAAGTAATGTTTTTTAATTAAAAGCTTCATTCATAGAAATCGATTTTAGATGTTTTTCTTGAAAGGGTATGTTTTGTCTTTTAAATCATAAAACATTCTAAAATGGTTAAACTTGTAAATCGTACAAATGTTGATAATCTAAATACGTAACTTCTCCGACGTCAGCGTTCTGGCTTGCCGTCGAGGTCGATGGGAATTGTATGGATGGGCAAATTTTTAAGTGGCCACTCTTTTCGGATGAGAGTTTAATCTGAGGTCCAGTGGTGATCCCCTTAGCTAATCGGCACATTAATGGCATCCCCTGCAGGCAAAATTCCCAGCTAGGCGATGGAGGTTTATCCCCTGGCTTTGATGTTTAAGTCCTCGTGTTGTAGAAATAGGCAAACGTTAAAAATTAACAAACATTCTCACAACAACAACAAAATCTACTTAAGTTTGAAATATCCTTAGTTTAAAAACAAAGAAAAAAAGCTGCGACGATATCATCAAAAAGATGCAAGTTTTACATTTAAATTATTATCTTTTGTTTGAAACGTACATAACGTACAGGTTCAATAAAAATACAGGAGACAACTCGTAATAACTTGTAGATAAGGTAGTAAACACCTAACTCGATAAATCTACCTATACCTGCATGAGTAACATTTTGTGGTTACATTAAAATTGTTTTTAAGTAAAATATTGCCCCATGACCGAGCTAGGTGGGGTAGTTCTAAAAATCAACCATGCCCCTTGTACTATCTCCTTTCTCAAAAACTACTGCTAATGAACAAAATGGCGACATGTTAAACCATCATTATTTGAAATTAAGTAAACTAGTTAACTCTGTCGAATGCAGGTAATAAAATGAGAAGCACAGCATATTGCAGGTATACGTATTTTTTGTTTTCAGGTTAGATGTATGCTTTAGCCCTAATCAAACATGCAGTGAGAGTGCAATGTAATGACATCAACCCATTTAATTCTTTGGTGAAAAAAGGAAGAAAAAAAAGTATTCTCAGCGCCATCTAACAACCTCGACTTTTAATGAGCTGCTCTATCCTTTATAAATAGTGTAAAAAAAGGCAACTGACCCGCAATGCAATGAAACCTTCCCGAAATTTCTAAGTCAACAAAAAGTTAATTCTTGGTAAGCTTGCTGTGCCAAAATGTAAATTAAATCATGTTTTGTTTTTACAGAAACTGATTTTAAGTAAGATCACAATTGCGAGTACATAAGGTTTGGACAGGCGCTTAAAATGCAATCCAAAACAATGAAGCTTAGATTCCCGAAATGCGGGCACTGATATCCCTTCCCCAGAAAGGACCACTTTTAGGGGCTGGATGGGCGCAAATTTGAGGGGTCTCTTCCCGTGTCGAGTCGGTGTGGAAGGCTCGTTGGCAAAGCACAGCCTCTGGAAGATGCCCCGCAAATTGGGGATTCTATGGAATGCCACTCTTCAGAAGGTCTTCCGGTGGATGGCCCTGGCGCCGTCCTCATCATACTCTTTTTTGGATACCCACATTCGCTTGAAGGTGTCCAGAGAGGCCAAGATCGATCCCCTAAAACAACCAAACAATGAGTTAGGACCATGCACCAGGTACTCGGTTAGGGTTGACTGAAACTTGACTCACCCTATCCAAGTGGAATACAGCCTCTCCTGCGGGGCAGAAATCTGAAACATATATGGTTCAAGTTGGTTAGTTTTCTGTAAAGTTTAAATAAAACCACAAGTGATAAAATAACTCACTCTGATTTTGACATCTTTAGGCGCAAGTTTCTTGACCTCACTCAGAAGGCGGTCGCCGAAACCTGGAAAATTTGCACAAAATAAGTAAGTTCCAATCCTAGGAATTCATTTATTCATTAAAGAAAATATAAACTGATAGATTCGCTTTTATGTTTGTATTTTCTTTTGCAGATTTCTTGTCTGCCAGATTAATGAAGTTTAAAAAAAAAAGAAAAAAGAAATGAACCCTGGTTGCAATCATAAAATTTTACAGTTTCTGTTTTAGTTTATCATAGGGCATAGCAGACAGTGTGGTACTACATACGGTAATACAAATATTGTCGTTTATTGATTTATTCATAGTGTTCAAAAATTCCCAAAAGTATTCTAAGACACCAGTTTGAAGCATTACCTCTAAAAAGCGTGGACCCTCCCGAAAGCACCACATTCTGGAACAGTGTTTTCCGAATATCCAAGTCAGATTTCTGGATGGAGTAGGTCAGCACTTCGTGGAGACCTTCATACTCCTCGCCTATCAAATACGGCCTGAATAAGACCTCCGGTGCAAGGAACCGTGCCTGGCCGATCTGCAATTTGAGCAAACACTCCATGACATTAGTTGATGATCACGGTGACAACTTCCTCCTTAAATTCCAACAACATACCTCAATATTGCTGCCGTCTGGGAGCGTGTACTGCGCCTTCTCGATGTCCATAGTCTCCTCCCTCTGGGGATTGCTAGCCAGGTAGCAGGCACGCTAAAGAAAAAAGCAATGTAAAGAACGAGTGGTGAGAAAAATAATGGATACAAAAAATACTGTTTGCCAAACAGCCCGCCTGGTGAACATGTGTTGTGGATAACTACAATTTCGAAATTGGTCCTGGTTTTTACGTTTGCACAAATACACGATGCAATGCATCGTATTAGCACTTGCCTCCTTGATGGTCCTAACAGTTTCAAATTCAGCCGTAGTCCTGAAGTTCACGCCTTCCTTCCGAAGAAGCAGACGCAAGTAACGGGAGACGTCCCTGCCGGCAATGTCGACCCTCATGATACTGTGGGGCATTGCAAACCCTTCGTAGATAGGAACTGCATGCGTGACGCCATCCCCGGAATCAAGAACCACTCCAGTGGTACGACCAGTTGCATATCTGGGGAAAAAACGCAAATAATAAGTAAAACTGCATTGCATTATTTGCTTGACAAGTAACAATTTGCATAAATACTTACAAACTCAACACTGCTTGCATGGACACAAAGAGAGCCGGTACATTCAAAGTCTCGAAAAAGATTTCTGCTGCCTTTTCTCGGTTGCGCCTTGGGTTCAGGGGAGCTTCAGTGAGCAGCACAGGATGCTCTTCCGCAAACGTCTGCAGTTGGTCTTTGGAATAGATGTACTGCCATATGCGCTCCATGTCATTCCAATCTGTGACAGTGCCGTGCTCCATCGGATAGCGTATGCTTAGCAACCCGCGGTGCTCCTGCAGCATGACATTTATATTACAAAAATTGTGTTATGCACAACCTTAAGAAAACTATAACAAAAGCATACCTCTGCCTTGGGACCAATAAAGATCTCGCCTTCCAAGGCACCTGCCATCACCCGGATGTGCTTTGGGCGACCAACACTATAAATGTGGTGAAAGTAGACAAATAGATCAGGGAACACAGACATTTTTACCCAAAATGGTAAAATTATCTAAACTGTTCTGCTGCGATAAATGGCACCCTGCCTGTTGATCCATTTTTTTTGTTGCGAACTGAATATTTAACAAACTTAAGTTATTCTCTTAACTTAAAACTTAAATCTTAATCTCTAAACTTAAGGGTTCTCTCTGAAAAAAAAAATTGCCTGACTTCTTCAGTTTTGAAAACAATTTTTCCTGACAACCCTGACCAAAGAAAATGAGAAAATTTGACAAAGACTACTGTAAGAAATTACGGTACTTTCGCATTATCGCCACTACCTCAAAATGTACCTCGTGACCTAACCTAGCCTAACAAGTTCAGTAAATACTGTATTTTTTCAATGCGATTATGTAGAATAAAGAAGGGAATGCCATGGTTCATTTTGAGGTAGTGGCAATAATGCGAAAGTACCGAAATTACTTACATATTACAGTGTTTT
This sequence comes from Julus scanicus, assembly GCA_034698625.1. Lineage (NCBI taxonomy): Eukaryota > Metazoa > Arthropoda > Diplopoda > Julida > Julidae > Julus > Julus scanicus. The sequence goes on along the minus strand of JAQGBW010000998.1, from coordinate 3,297 downwards.
GCTAATGGCAAACCATGATTTGTTTTAATTTGTTTTTGAAATGAAATTGTTTTATTTCATTTTGAAAATGATAGAAAACGTAAAAATAATGAACTTCTTACATGCCATGACAATTATAACACCTTATGCTACCTGTGCTACTAAATTATGTGTGCCATCCAATTCCCCATTTCTATAGAAAGCAGGGATGACTAAATCAGCTATGTGAAAGAAAATTTAATATTTATTTGACTTACCTGACTAAATAATTTTTTCTTTTCTAATTTCCCTGACAATTCTCATTTTTTTTAGGTTAGAGCAGTGGCAGATTTAAGGTGAATTGCAACCTATCCCTTTCAATGGGCAAATTTTAAACGACACTCACAGCCAAACAAAAAGAGATTAAATAAAAATAAAAATTGTTTAAAATAGCTTGATGGATCAGCAAGTGCATCATATTGTTGTTTTTCACATTGAAGTGGTAGATTTTTTAAAAATTAATAAATAAGTTTGAAAAATTTCCGTTAATTTGCAGATGCTGCCAGCAGGGGACAGCACGAGAATTCAAATTAACGGACATTTTTCAAACTTGTTTATTATTTTTTAAAAAATCTACCACATCAAAGTGAAAAACAACAATATGATGCACTGATCCATCAGGCTATTTTAAACAATTTTTATTTTTATTTAATCTCTTTTTGTTTGGCTGTGTGTGTCGTTTAAAATGTACCCATTGAAAGGGATAGGTTGTAATCCCACGTTTCAAGGGCCCCACGTTAAATTATCAATGTTTTTACATTTGGTCCTATTTTTGGTAGACTTAATTATCTACAGATGGTTTTAATTATGAAAAGTCTGATTGCTGAAAGCCACAACTTAAATGTGGGTCCTTGTTCCTCTTTATTTTTAATTAGTTACCCATCTGATTGTCTATCCCCTCTTCACAGGTCCTTGTGACTTTTAGGGGCCTGGGGTCATCTGTAATGGACTCATTGAGTGAAATGGACCACACAGCCCAGAAAAGTTAAATTAAAATATTCATTTTGTTGTGAGGGCACTAGGGCCCTGGCGGCACTTGTCCATTTGCCGCCCTGTTAAATCTGCCACTGTCTGAGAGACGCTGTTATATGCTCATAATTGAAAATGAAATGTTCGTAACAAATTTTGAAATATATAGCTAGTGTAACCACAATCATACACGGACCATTTAAATAACAGCAGGTTTACTCACTAATTGTAAAAGTGACATTTTGGAATTTGATCGCCGGCAAATCCAGCTTTAATCACACCGGAACCCTAGAAGAAACATAACATCCCATCAAAACTATGTGGAAAAAGTGTTAAAACTTGTGTTGGCGAACAACAGAGCTGTTTTTCAGTAAGAATAACTGATCTTTACCATAGTTTATATTTCACCAAAAGCTCTACTGCACGTTTAGTAATTTTTGTTTTTCAAAAAGTGACTGGCTTATAGACAGCATACAAATCCTGATAAATTTCTGAGCTTGTTTTTGTTTATTTCTATATAGTCAATGCATGCCAGATGAAGCTGAAAGATTGTTTCTTTGCGTCAAATGGCATTCTGAGTGTCCACCCAAAACCACTTTTTTGTACTACTATCAAGCAGCAGGGTCAAATGCATATTCAATTTTAATGTTGATAAACATGGAATTTGACACATCATTAATAGATGAATAATCCATAACTGAATCATAGTCATCAGTGATTCCTTCCATTTTTTTTTTAGTTTTTGCACAAGCTGTGAAGAATTGAACTAAGGAGATAAACGATTGGCTTTTAAATGGGAAGCAGTTTTTTCGGGAGTGAGGTCAAGGTTCAAAATAAGCAAATTTATTTTTCATAAAATTAATTAAATCACAAAAATACAGTAAAAAGGAGTGCTAAAATACAATGTGGAGTGGCCAACACGGTCAGACTGCATGTGCATTAGCCAGCGTGCAGGACAAGCCTGGAGCGTTCAAGTCGCCGAAACAAGGATCACATTTTGAAAGGCAATTGAAAATTTCCAAATCACCGAAATTTGGGACTGGAAAATTGGCGGAAAATGCTTACATTATCTATCACCACTGGCTGATTCACGATGACATCTTCGGCTTCCATCTTGGTTTTCCTAGACGCGCCCTTGAGGCGAGCAGCTGCAAAATGGGCGTGGCAACTTTAGGCTAGGCTAAAAGCAGATAGTGGACTGGGTCCCTATTAGTCTGATTTTATTCCTTAAATGAAGTTAGGTGGGCCCGCAAAATCGTCTGTTCGAAATTCTTGAAAATTTCCAGATCAAGATGACTGCATGACGTTCTAATTTGTCTGACTCCTGACTGAAATTGTAGGTAAGTTTATTAAATTTATATACATTTTGAAACGGTCCTTGGTTTTTGGAAGGGTTGTTAACAATCAATGGACGAATGAGAAGAGCTAAGGTCTGTTCATGGTTCGCGACCTCACAACCTGAATCTTGATCTTTTTTGCATGGGTACTGTTTCAGAAAAATTGCAGGAAAATCGGAAAACCCGACATCTGGGTCGGGAAAAATGACTACAGAAACGGTTGTAGCACAAAAGCCCAGTAATGCGGAGTTGGAATGGATCGACTTTAATGAGTATATCACCTCTCTACCAATACAGGAGGGCCTCAAAGAAAAGGTGGTTCGTAAGACCAAGGAGAATCCGTTTGTGCCTATAGGTAGGTTTGTGACGTCCAGAACTTACCCCCATACCACAGTTGCTTAAATCGCATGATCTTGAGACAGCTGTGGCTCAAGTCCCAGATGCATACCACAGCTGCATGCACAGAACTCAAGACTGTATCAAAACAGCCAACTGTGTAAAACTCGCAAGCTTTAGCCTAAACATGAGATGTAGCTTAGAAGAGGCAAATCTTGAGCTGCAGTTTGATGAGCAAATGTGGTACGGGCCTTATTAGAATCTCAAGTGAATATTAAATGGCAGCTATAGTGACAGTTGGCATACGGATTTCTTATGTTTGGAATCTATAGGATTCTAGGGGATATGCAAACAGGAGATCTCCCAACATTGAAATTGTACGTAGACTCGTGTGCTGTAAGCACTAAGTTTTCTTGCAGTAATACAGTAAACCATATAATATGACGTATGTCATTGAGATATTTTTGAGAAACCTTTTTTTATAGGTTAATTTTGTAAAAAAATATACTTTTGGGCGCAATTGAGCCTTCATGACGCTCCATACAATTTCAATGTGGGGACGCCGACGCCGATGGTCGAGTGGGTTACGTGCTTGCCTCTCGATCCTAAATGCTGGGTTCGCTCCCAGGTCGAGGTC
>JAQGBW010000997.1:0-30830 GCA_034698625.1 Julus scanicus | reverse complement strand
AAATTTTCTATGATAAAAATGCAATTTTTCTATGGTAAAAATGCAATTTTTCTATGGTAAAAACGCAAATTTTCTTTTTAAAAACGTCAATTTTATTTGGTAAAAACGTAATTTTTCTATGAAAAAAACGCAAATTTTTTTGGTAAAAACGCGCCAAATTTATACCTTGTACCCGGGCGCTAAATACCCTCGCTACGCCTCTGTTCCACGGTCTATACCAATAAACTCTTTTCATTATATGATTTTTGCTAGACATTTTTGGAATTTTTTGAATAGTGGGTTTTGTTAAAATTTCTTACTCTGTAAAAATAATATATGCCTTTTTTATCTCGACGCCATTTGCCTTTGAGATATATGCCCTTATAAGTTTTAGTTATGGGCGACTCTTGGCTGCAGGGACATCCATTTTTCATCGTTAAAATGATCTCGGGCATTGTGCAGACCGGCTGAAAAGAAAACCGGACTGAAATTCAGATAAGTGTTTAGGAGATGAAAACCTGGCTGAAAGCGTTTTGTAAAAATATGGGAATATTATACCGAACTTATATTCCCTATATGCGGTTGGATGTGCCATGTTTAGGAAGGTTTTCTCTATGTGGTTAAACTGCTTTATTAGGGGTGAAAAAACGTGGTTTACCTTAACAAAACAAACGCTTTGCTCAGAATAAAAGTATAATACAAATTTAAAATCAATTTTTTCCTCACGTTTCTTTTATAGCGCATGAAAGTTGCTAACACTCGTGCCAATTCAACGGAGAATTTCATAAAAGTGAATAGGTCACCAGAACCAAATGAGCCGTACAAAAATACGTAAGTCCATGGCGATAGGTTGAAAGCAATGAGTCGTGAAATGGACAAAAATATAGCATAATTTCACATAAAAAACATCAATCACATGGGACATGAACGACGTTTAACTGAATTTTTGAACAAGAAAAACGTGAAAGTCATTTCATGCTTAAAGCGGATCATTTTTTTTCATCCATATAGCTGTACATTTGGTTAGCATATTGTTTATTAAGTAGGTCAGTTGTCAGTGAAAAGGAAAGGAGCAAGTAATGAACCTTGTATGACTCCTCTTTCCAGGGGGTAAAATTTTTTATTAGGATCATTTTGGATCTGTATTGTTCTATTAGTAAAATAGTTTTGGAAGAGACTCTGGGCCTTACCGCCGATCCCATACTGTTTTAACGAGTTTAGGATATGGGTGTTTGAGGGTGTATCATATGCTTTGGAAACATCTGTTTTAAATATAATGTAAACTTTCCTTTCGTTTAGAGCGCATATAATATTAATTTATTTATTTTGCAAAAAACACTCGATTGAGTACACATGTGATGGATTGCGATAATCACAACATATAAAAGTCAATTTAAAAAATATAAATCCAATCGTAAAGGTATACCATTAATCGGGCTCATTGTAACATTCACATCTTGTTCACGATAGGTCATACACTTATAATATAATTCTTCAGGTCATTTCTCCAGTGTTTACAAGTAAACTTGCATCTATTACTGGTACACACAAAGAGACGTCTACGCAGTGTTAGGGTTAACTTATTCCATTCGCCAAATGTTCGGTATGGAAAGGTCCTATCTAAAAAGACAGTAGTTTTTTATTATTATTCATATTTAAACTTTGGGTTGTCCTCGAATCATTGTCACATTTTAACAGACCAGAAACCCAATGATAGCAGTAATGGGGCTTCTTTATAGCCTCACCCAATGTGCTCAAGTCAGTGTATATAAGAATTTTATTAAAGGAAAGCAGTCCTCGTTGCTTGCAATAATCAGTGATTGAGGTAGTATTAGATAAACAAAAGGCTGTGCGTATAGCTCTATTAAAGGCTACTCATTAGGGGACCAGTCTCAACTTTACTGTGGTACTCCATATGGGACATCCATAGGTAAGAATAAATATCAATTTCACGTTGATTACTGTCTTCATTTCATCCAAGGTAAGTTCAAGACGTAGTCTTTTTAATAAGAACGTTAATCGATTAATTCTACTTTATAAATTCATAATATGTTTCTGGAAGTTAAAATTAGAATCAAATTCAATACCCAGGATATTGAGAGACTTCTTGTCAGGGTTTACTCGACAGATAATCATTTTTTGTGTCTTATCAGGATTGAGCTTCATGGAATGAATGTTATACCATTCTTCCATTGGTTATATAGAAGATGTATCAGAAAAAGTGAGCTCCTGTGCTTCACAGCATTTAATTACTCTCATAGCGTCATTAATTTCAGATATTACACAAGGTATTTCAGCATTATTTACCATAATTTGTAAAATTTCTGAAATAATGGCAATGGATTTCTTAGATTATATATAAAACTCATTATTGTTTTCCAGATACCAATGTAAGGGTGTGTAACAAGGGATGCCAATGGTGTAGCTTTCGTTTGGCTCAAAAAATTAGAAATCATATCTTGTACTCTTTTTTTCCCCCATATCATAAAATGGCCCTTACTTTAAAAACAAAGCGATGATAATCAAAGTTAATAGGACAAATTTCTTATTTGAAGATTTTTTATCCGCGATCATCTTTATAGGATCCACTTTAAGATTTTTATCCGGTTTATGTCTAACAATTCCGATCGGAACAAACACTTTAGTAAGATCCTAATTATTTTTCCTCCTCCAGAGTTTCATTACCAGAATAAAACACTCCATCCCCACAAAGTAGTTGAAAAATCCTATTTAATTGATGTTTCCAATGAGAAGCCCCATCCATGACCCATGGAACATACTTGCATGTACTCATCCAAATGAAATTCAATCATTAGGCTTAACTGGGGCACGCTGAATATAAATTGAAAGGCTTTCAACTTTTATCCCTAAGCACGCCTGCAATTTAATAACATCTCGTGGGCTTTTGCCTTAAAACCCCTTCGTTTCTACTTTTGTGTAATACAATTTGGGAAAAGAAACTTTGTCAACATTGCTGATCCATATTTTCACTACATTTCAAATATCTCAAAAAATGAAAGAACCTTATTGGTAAAAAACAACTTTCTTTGTTCACGAACTGGTAATCACTACACTATAGTATAAATTTGGAAAAGCACGAAGCTATTTCGTGCTTTCGTTGGCTTAGAATCAGAAAATTCAAGGGATTTTCTGTAAAACAATGAAGATTATTGGAATTAATCCAATAAAAGTCATTCTATTAAAAAAAAAAAAAATACTGACAAACTACTAAACGCGAGCTACATTTTGATTCACCCTCGTATAGCACATAAAAACAAAAATATTGAAGTAATGAAATTGAAATGCATAACTATAAGCCCGAACAGACAAAATTATGTTTATAGGTGAGACGGCGAAATTGGAAACACAAATGATAGTCATTGTGAAAAATATATTTAGTTATATCGTACGCACGAGTGGGTAAGGTCATTAAATTATGTATAAAAGTTAGTGTGAAACACATTCAAAGCATTGAACATGTATGATCATGCAGCATCCAATAAGAAAAAATAATATTTTCGTGAAATGTTGCATTTGCTGCTTGTTTTTATCGGTTTTAGCACAACATCATTGCAAATTGCATCGTTCTTTATTCTCTTAAATCGTCACATTTTAACAGGCACATAAAAACAGTGCCCTTGATACGAAAGATGCCAGGCAATCGTTATTTTGGAAATGGGAGCTCGTAATGCGCAGGCGTCTTTCGAATAAGATGTGTTATAAAAATTTAAATAATATCTGTAGCAACTACAGCAATTTGGTAGCAAATTTACGTTCTAGAATTATGGTGGCGCCATCTAGTAACAGAAAAATTAATGGGTAGATAGATAGTCGAGATAGTGGAGTAGGAGTCAAGGAATTGCAGCATGTGTTTTGTACATGTTCATCATTAGATGCTTGCCAGAAGGGCATGGAGACTGCTTCTCTTAAGGAATGGTTGGGCTTCCTTAGTGACAGGGAGAAGGGGAGGATGCCAGTCGGGCTGCTAAAGACCTGCTAGCAAGGTGGTGGACCTTGAAACAAATATACAACCCAAACGAGGGTGTGGTTAGATGTAGTGTAGAAGAAGAATGATACGATCATACGGGTATGGTGGTTACCCTAAGTTCAGTTCAGATAAATGTTTTTACTCCTTTCAAACGGAGGGCCATATACTAGGTCAATGAGCACAAAGTGCCAATCTGTGCATAGCGACTACTATGTTGTAGTTGCTTCTGGGACAATCGGAGGGATTTCCCTCAGAATAGTATGCTCAAGGCGAAGGTGTCGCCATCTCATAAGTCGGTCTTTTACTTACTGCAGTTGGGTGTCTGTTTTACAGTGTTCATGGAACCCTAGAAGAGATGGCAGTGTTTTGCCAGCCCAGCTATCTGGCACAGGGCCTGAGCTGGGCAGGTCATAAGGACATGTTCCACAACTTCAACAGGGGCGAGACATAGTGGGCATTTAGTCTCCATGTTGTTCCAGTGTGTGGCAAAATAAAATTTAAACTTTTAAGTTCATTTTGCTGTTACTAGATGGAGACACAAGTTAATATTAAAGCGCTGTATCTCGCGTAATTCTTGCACGATAATCACGAGTTTTGGTTTGAAAAGCTCGGTTAAATCCCTTTGCTCACTTCCTGCGATAAACGCAGCAAAATGGTGAAATTTAAAATTTTAGTTCGTTTAACCGTCACTAGATGGCGGCACAAGTAAATGAAATTTCTAAAAGCTGCACCACGGTTAATTCTAGCTCAACTCTCACAATTTTCGTTTCAAAATCCTCGTATTAATGTCCTTTTCAATATTCTACAAAAAATAAGCAAATTCAGAAAAATTACATTTTCGTGTAATTCATTTTACTGTTACTAGATGGCGCCACGAATAAATGAATTTTCAAAGTTCTGTATCTCTGTTAATTCTTACTCGACTATCTTGATTTTTGGTTGACAATACTCGTAATAATTTCCTCTTTAATCTTCTGCAAAAATAGAAGAATTCCCAAAAGTTCGTTAACGGGGGAGAATGGGAGTCCCGGGCAAGGGACGAGGATGCATGTTTGCGAGATGGTCAAGGTGCTTTGGCCTACTATTAAAAATTTTGTGATAAAACTCCCTTTTTAGGATTTTTTAAAACCCAAAATCAGCACCTGTTACATCGCCGACAATTACCCTATTTCTCGGAGTGACTCCATCCTGGCAGAAGCTAGTATTCCTTTTACCATTTTAATACACTATTGAAAGACTACCGAACCCTAGTGTCACCACTAAGGGAATCTTCTCCCTATCTCTCGTTACCCAGATCTGGCAACACTGTCGAGATGTGACGTTAAACCCCTTTAACCTTAAATGACAACGTCACGATCAGGGTTCCTCGAAGGGGATCCTAAGCTGGAGATCCTTTTGCCCAAGTCCAGGTACGGATCCCTTGTACAAGACCTTTAATGCTAATAAAGTAGAATCCGTGCTAAATGCCCTAAGAACATGCCTCTAGCTGATAATGAAAAGACGCGGTTACACACCTTACACCACACGCCGAATTACACTCGGTATCTCACCCAGAACCACTTACCTGCAAGGCCCCAAAAAGTTTGATTCCCAATGGTTGGTGGGAAGAGGCCTAAAGGTCCCTTTGATGCCTTGCCTTCCTGGCTGATCCAGGTCAACAGTACTTCTCTTGAATCCAAGCCTGGTCTGCACTGTCCTCAACACAATGCTTCTAATTCCTTGGATCTACGCTAACTCCAGAATTCCAAGATTCATGGAAAGAGCTAATGATTACCCCAAACTATTCCCAAATTCGTCAGGCACATGCAGGCCAAATCCCATCCTGATGAATCCTTATCACGATGTGGACCACTAAGTTATTTCATGCATGAACCAAAGTAGCCAGTTATTAAGAGAAGTAACAAATGCTTTAATAAACCTAACGATAAGTGAATTTACAAATAATAGATGGCGAGGGCCCCAATACAAGTAGTCAAGGGCGCCCGAATCACCTAAGGATAATCAAACAACAAAACTAAGAACTCCTTAGGTTCATCTCCTTCAGCACAATAAAAATTTTGGCACGGATAAGAGTATAAAACATTTTTTTGGTATAATAACGATTAAACTATTCAAAAGATCACATGCAAGTATTGCAAAAACAAAATGATAAGGATAATATCATAAATGAACAATAATCACCACTGCCAAGAAGTGCCTCAAGGTCTCCAGCATCAGGACAATATCTGTCCTTTTTGAGTCAGGGTCCCAGACTCTCTACAACTAAATCACAACAATACTCGACTCAATGAAGTGGAGTTGAGGTATCACCAAGATTGTGAGTCTCTAGGATCTAGAGGAGAGCCTATGGGGACTATAATTTTTAAGTTTCAAAATTACTTAACAAAGGACCGAAATTCGTCAGTTGTTTCCAGATGATGACTCCAGAAAAGATGCTCACTAGAAGACCACTTTTCAGGCCGAGTCCTTACCCTTATACCATTAAAATAGGAGATCAAAGGGAGGACTCAACTTTACTCCAAACAGGGACATCTTGGCAGCTTTTTGTAGCTCTGGGTCAAAGTGCTAAAACGGTCAGCTTGGGACCTCACCCCATAATCAAGCACAAACAAACATGCCAGTTCTTACGTCACGGGGCAGATCAACCCCTCGAGGGATCCACCCGAGGAGTGACCGTGGAAGAAGAACAAGCTAGGGAGTAGAGAACAATGGGTCACTGTGTAAGAGGGGGTATTTAAGTTTCAAAAGAAGTGCTTGGGACACAATGCTCATACCAACCCCTCCTAATGATTTCCACCTAGGTGCTGGCTTCATCCCTTTGGACGTGATAATGCTCCATGAGGGTACTGGCCACATCTGACGAGGGCCAAGTTGGTAACAACATGGTGGCCATGGGTGAATGACCCCCATTAGGCCTAAGATAATGCCCTAGTGGCGACCCTGCCTCCAACTACCGTAATAAGTATTTGAGAAATTTGAAATAACTGCAATATAGAATTTATTCAAATCATAAATTTACAGCTTAAAATTGAGAATTATGGAAGAGAATTGCATAATTTGCATAGTAATTATCATGTAGGTCAATGAAAGCCCATCAGGTATATTGTAAAAATGTCCAAAAGACACGAGTAAATGTATAAAAATGAAGGCACGCTAGCCATCTTATACTGGAAGTATTGCTCAGCTGCAGATTTAAAAAGAAAGTGCTCAATGTACTTGGTACATTAACATTTTTCAATTAATACACTTAACAGGAAATAAATACACCAATGTTATCAATTCAACGATGCAATATTTTTGACTAGCGTTTCCTTATTATTTCCCGAGATAAGCTTAAGATGGTAGAGTACTCCGGTGTCATCTACGGTAACGAAAGATTCAAAATTCTTCGAGCAAAAAATGTATTTCACTTTACTACCTCGAATGGGAAATATTTGCAAAATGCGTGGATCGATGCGTTTCTCGTTGGCTTCACGCAACGACCAACATTGGATTTCATCGGAACAGGTCACAAGCTTTGAACCATCGGCCGAAAATGCCAAATCGTATATCCACATTGCGCATTTTCCCGATGAAAGAGTATTTTGTGGTTCCAAGATTTCGAAGGGAGCTGCTAATGTGCCCCCATCAGTCGCATGGCCGTTATCACGAGCTGGGCAATCAAGAAGAGCTGCTTTGTCAACTGGCCATAGCTAAAAATATGCAGAACATAATCTTCAGCACATAATCAGAACATAATTCTAGCATGCTGGCGACACGGTAGGTTAGCCATAAGGCTGGGAGTTTATTATTGATGTTAGATAACAGAATGGGTATTAGTTCTTGCACTTTAGTTGCAATTATAAGAGGGTTATCACATTCATAAAGGAGGTGGTACCAGTTGTGAGTGCAATTTGCACATAAGGGGCAGGGATGTTGTGGGGAGATGTTTATAAAACCTTTTTTTGTGCAGGCACTGTAGTGCAAATTTCTTTAAGAAAAAGGGGATATTTAGATTCCGATATGGTTGTAGTTGGTTTGAAATATTGTTAAAATGTTTATAGGGGCAGGCGGATACATGTATCTCATCGGCTATGGAAGTGTGAAAGGGCATATATGCATGTTCTAAGGTTTCCTTTCTGGTGATTTTCATTGTTTCAATTGGATAATGTGCAAGTAGAGTGTTTGTCTGTATCGTTTCGCGAAAATTGTAACTGACTGATGGAGTGTTTCAGAAGATTATAGGTATCGTTGGGATGATCAAGCCATGAAAGAAATAGTTGTTGGGAAATTAGGCAATCTATAGGTAGGGTTTTTGCAGCTGCCTCCCAGAGGCTGAATGTCAGAGAGAGGGTTAATATTAGTGAAGCTGCCCCGGTCTCATTATATAGGAGGTAACCCGGGGCAGTAGGGCCCAACCAGAACACCCTTTGCAGGAATCGCTCCTGAAATGCATCTAAGGCGTGAGGATCCATCCATGCACTATAGGCAATGATAGGGGATAGGATAGAGGAGAAAAGAATTAGATTGGAGGGAATATGGTTTCATTTTTAGTGTATAAACAATTTAGTTAAAAGATATGCATGTCTATTAAATTTGGTTTTCAAAGCAGTAAGGTGCCCTGTGGAGAACCTGAGCGATAGAACCTCACGCCCAGGTACGTCCATGCATCCACCACCTCGAGCGGTACCCCACCCCAGCAGAATGGTTTGTCCGGTGGTTTTCGACGTTTCCGGCTGAATATGATTATAACAGATTTGGAGGTGTTCAGTTCAATAAAGTTGAGCTGCATATGTTTTACGCAACATTAACATACGTTTTACCAGCAGACTATGTTTAAGTACATCTTGCAAGCACTTTCGGCAATCAATAAAATTAAAAATAATCGTAACTATAAAAAGCGTTCCTACCTTAACAACGCTGTAGTCGTCGCCAGATGCCAGCAGTTTGCCACAAGGCGAGAAAGCACATGTGCGGACACATCCTTCGTGGCCGATGCACTTGCTAAGCATTTTACCCGAACAGGCATCCCAAATCTAAACGAAACATGTAGGCTTCATGACTATTCAAGGATTCATTTTCTATCAATAACTAACAAGATATTTTTGCTGGAAACTGTATAACAACTCCGTCAAGTAGTGTAATGATCAGGCCAGGTTAAGGGTGATTGATTAGTGATTGGTACAGAATCACTAATTGATTCTCCAAGAGACATAGGCCTAGACACCGTTTGTCACTAAGGTGCCCACAAAAAGAGGGTATGGCTGCCCGTGTTAGGAGGTGCACAGCGTCAGCGTTTCGCGACCGCTGACTGCTACATGTTTTGAAAATAAACATAACTCCTGGGTTAATGGCTAAAAGCACTTAGCACAAGAAAGCATCCCTCACCCACACAAGCCTGTCATCTTAAGATCTGAGTTACTGTGACCAAATATGGTCGGTGAAAGCTGATGAGAGCCATGTCACGTGGGAGAAAAACCAGAATATAAGGAGGGACACCTCCAGCAACAAGACAGAGTTGGAGGAGAGTTGGAAGAAGAGTCCTGGAGAAGACATGGAACAGATGAGGAGCAGATGTGATCTTCGGAATAGTCGGTGACAGTCAGGGTGAAAGTGCCAGTGCCATCCCGGAGAGCCGCAGAGGCTGGAGGCCTAGACCGGGGCCTGGAGTCCAGCAACAAAGGATAGTAAGGCTACTGGGTGCATGATGGGAGGGGTTGGTAGAGTAGATAGGCCCTGTTTGTGTAATGTGCATTGAGTAACAACCCTCTGATTAAAACTGAGTGCAACTGACCAGCTGACTGTGTGGACACCTTTTTGGGGGAAGCACCGGGGAGTTTACAGTTTATGGATACCTTAGGGATGCCAACACAAAACACCTTCGGGGAGCAAACGCGCTACAGGCAACCCTCAAACAGTTAATGTGTAGGACGCGGACGACCCTTTTAAGGTAGGGGGTTGGGGTAACAGTAGTATGCTAAATGTAGTGGTATAAATTACAAACTCACCATAAGTATTTTGTCCGTTGAGGCCGAAGCTATTAGTTTCGAGTCTGGTGATACGTCGCAACTAACCACGGAGTCTGAATGTCCCACGCATGTAAATAGCAGAACACCATTACTAACATTCCACACCTGCAATTTCAGAGGTTATAATCAGGTTAATAAACTTTTTGAAGGACTTCATTTTGAACTAAAATCAAACATAGTACCTTCAAGGTATTATCGTACGAGCCCGTTGCCAAATTAAAATCATCATTGAATAACTTTAAGCAAGTGACATGAGAATCGTGGCCATTTGTTCGAATAATATCATTCCGCCATATCTACAAAATTAACAAATTAGCACCAGTATTAAAAAAAACTATTTATCGACTTAACGGGTAAATAAGCCTTTAGCTTACATAAATTTCACCATCCCCATGGCCTGCCACCATAACTTTGTCGTCCTTTGTTAAGCAGCAGCAGGTCACTTCGCTCTTAAACCCAGATTTGCTTTCATACTTTGAATTGTACAAAATTTTTGTAGTGCTGCTTCGAATATCAAACAGCTAAAAAAAAGTATTTAAACATTGATAAAATAAATTTAATACAAAAAAAGATAAGACCTTGCACATTTTTTAACAATTTAACATTATTTTAAAACAATTTTGAGGTGGTTATACAGTAATGGCCAAAACATTTGCAACTTGAGTGACAAAAATCTTAAAGTTAAGAAAAAAATATTTGTGATTTAAATTCAAGAACAAAGCACTAAGTTTGTTTACACTTATTCCATCGTGCAAAATAATGCATGAATAATACAAGATCATAAGTAATGCAAAGAAAACTTAGGTTTCAGTTTTAAATAGTTTTTCTTAAAATTATTTTGCAAGACCATTGTTTTGATCACTGCTTTACACCGGGATGGCATTGATTAAATTAAGTTTATCATAGTTTGGTGTGGGATATTCCAGGATTTTTAAGTTATTCAAAAAGTTAGTCCTGTGTACACACAACACTGCAGTCAATTTTGGTATTTACGATCACCACAGGTTTTCAATAGGGTTAAGATCAGGAGACTGAGGTGGCCACTCTAATATAGTCACTTTATAAGAATGTTTTGACCAGGCTTGATGTATGTTTTGAATCATATTGTCTTGCTGATAAATCCATTTCAAAAGCATATTCCACTCGGCAAAGGTAACATGACGCCCTGAAGAATGCTTCTGTACACATAACAATCCATGATTCCATTAATGCATTAAAAAGTGACAATACCATGTCCAGAAAAACATCCCCAAACCATCACAATGCCTCCACCAAACTTGGCTGACTTCTCACAATATCATGGATCAAGCGTTTCCCTGTTGGTCGGCATACATGGAAATTCCATGACTGCTTATGATATTAAACTTGGATTCATCACTAAACAACGCCTTTCTTTTAGCAACGCTCCAATTAATGAGCCGTTTTGCAAACTCTAACTTTTCTTAAGATTCTTCTTGGAGATTTAAGACTTCTTCATAGGTCTTTGAGCAAATAATCTGGCCCCCAGTTTAAATGGATCCTTTATAAGGTGTCTCACAATCAGAGAGTCCTCTCAAGCTTCTCTTTGTTATTTAATCGATGGAATGTATGTATAACTAACCTAATGCTGCAAAGAGTTGCAAATGTTTTGGCCAATACTGTAAATGTAATACATAAAACACAAAATTTTAGAAAAATACTCTTACCTTTAATGAGCCATTCGTGCAGCCATACAATACTTTGTCCCTTTTATTTGATAAGGCGCAGCACGTCACCCTAAATGAAGAATTAATTGACCCATTTTCACCAGCCATAAGGTTTTGTCGTCCATCGTACACCTAGAAATATAATGACGAGTGTAAAACATTAAAATGAGTCGAAAAAGCCAATTGAACGCAAGATTGGAGTTCTTTTTTTGAAGTCGTTAGTGAGATTGTCTGGTTGTAGATAGAATATTTTTGCCTCACCATTTTTTAATTTTGCTACAGCAGATGGTTACCTTAATTTTGTTGTTGACATCAACAGCAGCAATCAACGGTTCGTTATTGCTGTCAAATTGGCAAGAAAATACTTCTCGGAGAATGACTTCGACCAATTCGTTGGACGATGAACTTTTCCAAACCATCACGGTTCCATCATTGCCGGCAGAAACTAATTCCAGATCTCTCTCTGCAGCAGGCTTGATATTATTATTCTCAGTTTGGATGCACGGAAAAAATGAGACACTGCAAACACACCTTGAAAAGTATATTCAAAGTAAAATGAGCCATTTCCTTCACAACTTAAAATACAGTTATTATTATTATTACTATTATTATTATTATTAACTGATCAACACTCAATGAGTACAATAATTGACCAACGGGTCAAAGAATATAAATACATACTTGTAAAAAGAACATTAAAAATATCACACTTCAGGATAAGTCAATAATATGAGTCTTCAATTCCTTCTTCCAGTGTCTGCATGTGAGCTTACACTTAAAATTGGAGCAGGCAAATACTCTTAGAACGCAAAGCATAAGGTAATTTGTTCCAGGCATCAAATGCCCGATAAGGGAAGGTTCTATTGAGAAACTTGCTGGTTATTCTACCCTTCTGAATTGTCAAATGAGTCGATCTACACCCCTGCTCCCCTTTCAAGAGCTCAAGAACCCAATGAAAGGGATGAGAGGAATTCCTCAAAGAATCTCCCAAGGCAGCAAGATCATTGAATAATAATAAATTGTTAAAGGAGAGTAGCTGTTTCTGTTTACAAAAAAATAAAATTGAGGTCATCCTGGACAAGCAGAACGCAGTCCAAATGGTTCTATTGTAAAAAAATAACTTACCCTTTGTGGCCATGATGACAATCAAGCACTTCTTTAGATTCCATATTCCACACAATCACTGACTGTTCATTCGTGCTTGCAGCAACAAAATATCCAGATATTGCACAATGAAGCAACGGGACTCTGTTTGGCTCCAACAAACTAAAGAGCAATGTTCCACCGTCTACCGTGTAAACGTTAACACGATGATCCAAAGCGGCCAATACGAGGGGTTCTCTGTTATCGGGGGCAAAGCAACACGAGACAAACTGGCTGTCACGCTCTTCCAACTCCCACTCCGGGAGTTTCTTGTTAACGTCCCACATTTTCAAGAACGTTTTAGCAGTCGACACGAGTTTGCTTCCATCCGGCATGAGATCACACTGGCCAATCTCAAACGATGTACAATGTGCTTCCCAGGTTGCAAATTCAGAGCAAATTTTTGAATTCCATAAAATTTTCCAAACCTGCAGAGATGAAAATAATGAATGATTGAAGGACAGAAATGTAAAGATTAAGAAAAACAAAGTGAGATGATTAATGATCCGTTTGTCGCATGTCATGATACAAAAACAGCGTACCATCGTTATAACGTGGGTTTTGGGTAGTACACCTATACCTTGCTATTCGGCCGCCCTTTATACAGCATTTCGTTATAACAACCATTTTTAATAATTGCACTTTTGATTAACGACCCAAATTTTTCGTTATGCTGCCAAAAATGGTGATAATGATACATACAATGCAGAGAAATAATTGATTACTTATACGGCTTTTCGCTTTACGGCCAACTTTTCCGGAACGTATTGTAACCAATCTTGCAGGAGATGAAGGTTAAAACATAACATCAGTCTCAGACGATCTGTTTTACACAACACTGAAACTGTTTATTCTTTTATTTTTTTTAAATTCAAAAAAACGAACGAGTCACGCATGCATGCGTTTGTGCATGCGTGCATGCCAACATGATACAAACCTTACAGTCGCCGCCAGTTAATGTAGTGATAATAGAAACGGCAATTAACTAATTAAAAGAGATGTATATACGTGATTTAAGAAACGGCGATTGTTTAACAGTGAGTGAAGTTATTCGGACGTGTCAGTGTTAAAGACGGTAAGCTTTACGCTGAGGTGAAGCTTCCGGGCGTTGCGGTGAAGCTTTGGGGCGTTCCGGTGAAGTAATCATGAAATGAATGTTCGGAGATGGGTATAGTGAACCAAAATGGATCACCGGCGAATAGCAAAATTGCTTAAAACTTTCATGTTCCAGGCGAAGGTTAAAGTTTCAGCACTGATATCGTGACACAAAAGCAAAATTCTAAATTGAAAAATGTCACTTGCAAAGGGCGAAAAGCTCGAAAAATGTGTTGATTGCGTTACAAAATTTCGACTGATACTTTACTCACTGGTAGGAAGGTGTTCACTGCTAACAGAAGTGGCAGAATTGGTTTATTTCGACTGCGCCATGTAACCAATCTTGCAGGAGATGAAGATTAAAACATCAGTCGAAGACTATCTGTTTTACACAACTGAAACTGTTTATTCTTATATCTTTTTTTAAATTCAAAAAAACGAACGAGTCACGCATGCATGCATGCGTGCATGCCAACATGATACAAACGTGCGTGCATGCCAACATGATACAAACCTTACAGTATTTAGGCCGTAAAGCGAGGTATGGGTGTATTGTAAATATGTATTATTGGCAAATTTGTGTAGTATTTGTGGATCTACTGTATTTATTATCACACACAAATTATATATTTTGGGATCATTTGATCTTACCTTGATTTCACCATTCTGCCCCATTGAAGCAGCAGTTGTGCCATCATTCAATAAACAGCAAGATATAACTTTCACAGAATGTCCGTCAAACTTTGTCCATGGAGTGCTAAGTATCCTCGCTAAAATCCGACAAACAATCGTTAATACATCACAATCAATCAAAATTAAATCGAAAGTATCACACCCTTATGACCATGAAATGACCAGCGCATTTCGATACATTCGGTATAGTATAAGGATAATAGCATTGAAGAGCATTAGCGGTAGGTCTCGTTTGCGAAGGCAGGACAGAACCTAGAACATTTAAAGTGCGTTACCTCTTTTGGTGGCTTTCAAAAGATCTGGGGAAATACGCCAAACCATGACCGTAGAATCAGAAGAGCTAGACAAAATAGCTTCCTTTTGAGAGGAAGGTTCCAGGCAATTAGCGAGCCAAGTTATTTCTCCGCGATGACCCTTCAGATGAAGAACTTCACGTCCCGAACGGCTTTTCATAATCTATATATAAAAATAGAGATTGGTTAAGGCGATAAAAGATACAAATCATAAACAAATTACCTTTATAATCATATCATTTCCTGCAGAAATAATATGCTTCCCATCATGAGAAAATTTGGCACATGAAACTCTGTGTTTGTAAACTTGGATGCTGAGAATTCGAGAACTAATCAGTTTGTCGCTATTACTGAAACAAAACCAAATCCGCTATCATCAGTCAATGTGTTAAAGTATGACTTTACTTTAAAATTAAGATAAAAAGCAAAATTCTATTACCACCATTCATAATAACAACCATCGGGATTAGTTTCGCAAAATAATCTGGCCTGTTGGAAAACTTCAGAGGTCGATGGTTGGGAAAGAGCCACTTGAGGAATATCATATCTAGCGTTCGTCAATAGATGTGCGTTGCCTCTTACAAATTCTTTAAAATCATTCAACTTTTTTGCGTGTTTACCCTTTAGATGGAAAGAAACGAAAATATCTTAAATGTGCTGCATAAAAATTTAAAATATTTAAAGTAAATGTTTTGCAACTTACATTTTGGGTAATTAGATTACCATAACGTGCAAAGTCTCCTAATAAGTCCGCTGGTCCAGTTGCTTTTAATTTTGGAATGAGTACTTTCAAATCGAGGAAAACCATAGGGAATGTATCGAGCATGCAAGCCCCTTTCAAATGATGGCCAAGAAACTGCAAAATATAGCCATCATCGGGAAGATTCTCGTATTTGTAGTTGCATTCTTCGAGGTAGCGGGTAATAAGGCGTTTGTGCCGACTCTTAAATGTGAGATAAAAGTCTAGTAATACGCTTAAAAAGCATTACAATTTTTTTTAATTGTCTCTGCAAAGAAAGTTACCTTTAAAGAATCTTTATCTAATTTATCTTTGAGATAATACAAGTAAAGATCGTGAATTGTGTACAAGTTGGAGTGGCCGTTTGACACTTGTATGGCAACAGATTTCTCGATGAAGTCTGTCATAATTTCCACCACATCGAAAAGATCTTTTTTCCAAAGTGTGGCCAGAACCTACGATTACAAATTCATATTATCAGCGCTTTTGTAAATTTGATCGACGTAAATTAATTAAGCAGTGTCCAAATTATGCAAGTTACCGTTCCAATAATGTAAAATTCATTTGGAAAAATTGCCAAATCATAATAATACTCCAGCAGTTCTTCTTCCAGGCTCGCTACACTTAACTCAAGAGCTTGAGCAATACATGAATGTTCATAAGGCGTGCTCTTCTTATTTTTGATGAAAGAATTGTCTTGTAACTTTTTTAAGCAATTCTGAAATGCTCCATCTCTATTATGCTGTGACACGCTACGCACACTCGAACTGATGATTGACATAACCATGGGAGATCCTAAAATGCGAGGTGAAATGTTAGACCCTATAGTACCCTATTGCCCTCTAGTATGAAAAGATATTATTTCAACACTTACCTTCAGTCAGTTCGTGTATCCTTTTAATGACATCTCTCGGTAAATCACTAATATTTCCCTTCAGGCTATCTGCCAGAAACTGAAGACATTCCGGTAAAGAAAATCCATCAGTGATCTCCACATATTGCACCATCCTGCACGTTACATCCATCACACTTTTGATTCTCGTAGTAAGCAAAATTCGGCAACCAAAATCAAAATGGCGAATTGTAGTATTGTGCCAAACATCATCTAAAATCAGGAGCGACTTCTTGTACAATTTGCTGTTGAACAAGATTCGTAAGCGATCGATGGCCATTTCGAGACTGCACGCAATACTCTCACGATACGTGGGATCCAGTTTTTCACAAAGAGTGTGCATTTTGATGAGTAAGCCATCATCACTGACAGTTTTCCCGATTTTCATCCAATAAACACCATGAGGAAACAAGCCGTGGGTGAATTTAAAGTCTCTGATGGAGGCAGCTGCTAACGTTGACTTGCCGGAACCGCCCATACCATGGATGACCACATATCCAGAATTCCCTTTCCTGAATATGGTTTCAAGAGATTCCCGTGTGCGTGTCTGGAGATCAATTCGTGAAAGTGCATGAGGGGGCAAATGAGGAACACCCCCTTTTGTGAGCGAATCATTAAAGTCAGTCAGATCTTTCTCCAACAATTCCCGTTTTGCTTGCAAAGCATCAGCGAGCCAAGTGTATTTTCCTTCAACTTGCAAGCATTTCAAAAACAGATTAAAGGTATCTGGGCCTCCATGGCTAATTATCTCTTTAACAAGCACACTTGCTTGAAGATCATCAGATACCTGAAAGAGCATGGCAAGAATTTGTAATCAGCACACACACACACCGGTTTGACAACCGAACAAGCACAGACTGTTGTTACGTCTGACAGCATTGCTGGTGTGTGAAAAACGATCGGAGTGTGCAAACAGCCTAAAAGTTAGCGTACTTACTTCTGACAATATTTTTGATTGTTGCTCAGTATTAATAACGCCATAATCTACCAAGTCTTTTGCAATAAATACTGGTTCGAGGTCTTGTACAATTTCTTCCTCAGTTAGGGTAAGAGCCAGTTGAGATACTTTATCCATCCTAGGAGCTCATTAAAAACATCGCAGTACATCAAAAGCACATCTACAAAGGTAATGAGATGAATAAACCCAATAAGATTGTTTATTTTTCAAACCCCAGGTCTTGTTTATTCCCTTTTAGGTATCTACGCATAGACCGGCCTGGCTGGTCTAAGTTTATCCATCCATAAAACTTGAGTTTGCTAGGCAGTCTCCTCTCTAGAGAAAGCTAGACAAACATCTGTCCTCATACTGACTCAGGTTATAGGACTTTTGAACATATGTAAATTCTTCAAAACATTTTGTCGACTTACAGATGCTCACGGCTTGTAACCAGGTCAACATTCCAATTAGAACTTACACACTTAATTCAAAAGGTGCGACGATGATGTTGATTTCATGTAATAGCTCAGTTTCCATAACAAATACTCATGCTTTTAAATTAAAAACACTTGTGGGTGTTGATTAATTTCATCACACTTTATGAATTTGACAAATATGAATAGTAGAACCTGAACTTTATATTTGTATTGAATGATACATTTTAATATTTGAGAGCTGTAACAGGAACAGTTAACATTACTAGTCATAACTTAATTTAGCTTCCTCTTCAGTTGAAATCCAGAACAATTATGAACGAAGAACTAAAACTAACAAAGAACATTTTTTTAATTTAAAATCAACACGTGCAAAGTGTTGCATGCATTTAAAGATGCACATGGCCAATTAACTACTCGCCACACACTTAAATTGGCAATTTAATGATGGAATGTTTATTTTGATCACAATGTTTACATGTTATTAAATTGCATAAAAATAATTTTAAATAAACGAATACATTACTTCATTAAAAACTACAAGAAAATCCCGCCTTATTATACATTTGTATGCCAAGAGTTAAAAAAGTTACAAAACACTTGGAGAGAAAATTAAATTTTAAAAACATTAGATAATTGTAGCAAATTATGCTAACATTACTCTCAACAACACACTTTTGTTTTTAATAATTACCATATTGTGGCCTTAAGCTGATGTAATAAAAATTAAATGATGAAGGGTACTCTCCATCATTTAATTAATATTAATGTGTAATTAACATTTCACTTCCTGTCTGTATTATAACAAATTGTTTGAAATGCTTCAATTCAACCTTTATTTGAATAAAAATTTGCATTTTTAACTGATAAATTCACTTAGTATCAATTTATTTTGTAGTTTCAGTAAAATAAATAAAAATATATTCAGTGATTTCTACAATGTGAGAATGTTGGCAAGCTGTTGGCTCAGAAAAATTGGCCCAGAAAAATAGTCAGCAGTTTGTCAACATCTTTTTAACATAGCTATTGGAAAGTTTCCACACAATGGTTCGTAATGTTACCTTTCCACAGAAATGTTGTTCAGTTTTGTCCCTTTTATTTCCAAGAAATGATTTTCATTTGGTCCATTCCCCTTACAGACTTATCGTCACACATTTTATTACAACTTATGCCAGCATATGCTAAGCTGGCTTATGGATTCAGACCTATAGGACTTTTTGGGTCTCTTCAAAATGTTCTTTTAATTCCAATTAAACATTTAGTGTAAATTGGTTTAAGTTGGTTCTAAATTTCTTTATTAATTACACTTGTTTAGGCATCACAACAGTTAAAAACGTCAGTGTATCATTTTGGCTTTACGCCACTGTACATACATAAATTAGTGGTTTTCGTCAATTTTATAACAAATGTAGGTCCTCAGACACATTTAAAAATTTGTGTTACATTAAGCCTTGGCCGCTTGGTGAATTGCATATTAAGGTCCTTAATTATACACTAAATAAATCAACGCTATAAAGGTGGGTTCGCACCAAACGAAACACAAAGAAACAACACGTACACAAAAAACACTGAAACAAAGTTTCTAGCGTGTTTTAGAAACATGTGTCACAAAATTGTTTCAAAAAACGCTGTAAACACGAGTGTACGCACCTAATACACATTTCTTGAAACATGGCAGACTTTCATGTTGTCCGATACGGCGTTTTTGTCACCGACTGTAATTCATGATGTAGGCAAGTGCCTCAGCATGACAACACCACGTTGATTCCTTATGTTGATAATCATGCATTGATGTATATATGTGACCTTAACCTGATGTTCGGGTACCAATTTTCAGTCACAGCAAGGTATGCGCAGATTGTCGCATTCCACGAATTCTTTTCTTGGGTGGAATTGGCTTGGGTCAGTGGACAGGACAGAGAGAGAGGCGGGCTTTTGAGGAAGGAGGTTGTCTTTACTCACCTTTTGTTACTTGTGAAGATTTTTTATTTTTTGTAGTTGAACGATGAATTGTCAAATGTATAGTATTTATCAAATTTTATGTATTGCAACCAGAATAATCTTCCGGACTTGTATTTTTGGTGAGATTAAGATCCTTTATATTCGTGACTCAAGTTGACTTCATGTATCAAATGTCCACCGGGGTTTTATGTGAATTTAATTGTATTTTAATAACTATTCCTGATACTAATTTATTGTATTTCAATAACTATTCCTGATACTATATTGTTTTATCATAAAGATTCTTCTCCTGATACTCGTTAGTTGTATTTAAATGAAATTGATCCTGATAATTTTCACAAGTAAAGATTGCTCTGAGGTAGCACAACTTTCCTTTAATGCCTAACTCAGACCAAGCAAAGATAAAGAGGGTCACATATATTGTCTGTGAACATTAAACAATAAAAACTTAAAAGTATTACTACTTACTTAGGAACTGGAAAATAACGTGTTATTTATATATAGATCGTTAGTCTCATGACTAATCTAACATATGAAGTACGACGTCACGAACAGTATTCAGAAAAAAAAAGAAACAAAACTGTCAAAGTTGTTTTATAGTCAATAGACTGCATCCGTTTGCCGATTGGAAGGTGCCGGGCACAGGTACAAGGCAACAGTGTTTAATTCAAACCACTGGGGAACAAACAAAAGCATTACGACGAAAAATACACGGGCTGTATCCTCGCAAGCCCTTAAAAACCACATCTCCCACGAGTCCGAGCCCGTACGTGCTGGACCAGAGCTGACCAACCTGGTGAGCCCCAAAACTCGAACTGCCCTCTCTGTCGTCCCGAACTTCTTAGCTAACCTTGCCATCCGCCCTACCGGCGAGCCCAAGGCCACAGAGAGGGCGCACATAACATTCCCAACAACATCCTGCACATACCACGCATAACCGGCCGCATTTCACACAACGGCCTTACGGTCTAGTACAGTCCCCTGGAGCCTGACCTTTGGGTTCATCACAATAGGAAAGGAAGTTGTTACCATATATCAAATATTACACAGTATTGTGAATTTCACGGACATATTTCAAAATGAAAAGCACAAGGTGAAATGCTCTACGTCACCATGTAGTCCTTGGCAAAAGCGCCTTATCCGGAAACATTCCGGAACATTTTTCCTTTGATCCGGTGTCGAAACCGGCCATTATCTGACACATTTTGATGTTTGATGATGGGTCGTGGCGATTGCTCGAGAGGCAGTCCTGCAGAGACGTCGCTCACTTGGTCAAATCGTCTACGTCGGCCTTGATTCACGGAATGTGTCGGAATTGCGTACACTCGTGTGTTTTTGTTTTTTTACTCTCGAATTTGGGACACATCTTTTGAAAAACAGGCTGGAAACTTTGATTGTGTTTCTAGTGTACACAAATTAAGCCTGATTACATAATGTATGATGACTTTATTGCCAAAACCGTAAACATTGAGATTCCATACACACAAATTATTGGTTGAATATGAAAATGTTTTATGCTCTAAACACAAAGTTGTTTTTAATGTAAATACACATAATTCATGTGAAATACTTTGAGAGGCCCTTTTGGGATATTAATTAATTCACGAAAATAACTTTATGGGTGCCCTTGTAACATTTATATGTGTTGCTAAGTTAAATCACAGTGTGTTATTAGCCATATAGGAATTTGCACCAATGACTATGCATGGAGTAAATGTCCAATGGTCAATTTGACTAAATATGTCCACTGTCTCATGACCTAGTTACACAAGTAACAGCGTGACCTACATTGTCCAAAATCTAAAAACTTTTCACTTCACATTTGTAACATTAACTTTAGTTATAGACACCCTGGTGTTGTCTATGGGTGTATATTTTTCACGTTGAGTTACTGAACTGTATAACAGTCTATAATTAAAGATTAAACAACAAACTGACAAAGAGTACACCCAAACAAGAAAGAAACTTACGATGTTGTCGCCCATGTCAAGATGTCAGCTGACTTGTCACACTGCGAGTCAATGTCAAGACAAGCGTGCTTCGTGTAAAACATCTTCATGTGTGTATTAAAAAACAGTCCGCGATCCAATATTTGTATCAAATACTTAACTATACTATATAATATCGTACACTTACCCAAAAATGGACACAAATCGTAACATTCAAAAATGTAATCGATCAAAAACGAAGAGCCGACTTGCGTTCAACAGCGCCGTTATTATTGCGTAAGCGTTAGAAAACTAGAATTCGGCAATGTAGAAATTCTAGCCGAGAATCTAGCAGCTGTGGCATTTTCCCCTCATTGCCGGAAATGAAAAGACAAAATTCGTAATCTGTGGACCTGTGACCCTGCTGTGTTTAGAGATTTCTGGGTTTGATTGTTGTAGAGATCAATCTCTCAATCACAGATGATCGTTTATCATCTGAATTTGAATGATGCACTGCGTATTTCGACCTTCAGTCATTCGGATTTCGCAGATCCCTCCTTGCGCACGTAAGATTTTTCTTTCTTTTTTTTACGTTGACTAGTATATGCATGTTCGAATATCGTAATTGAAAGATTTGTGTAAATATACAATTTATTAACACTTTTTATAATATTTATTATATTCAGTAAAAGCAGCTTATAAGTTCAAACCAATATAAAATAGACTGTGTGCGAGTATCGCGATAGCTCCATTTAAATTTTAAAATCCTGATCACGTGACGTTAGCATATTCCGCGCGCTTTTTTAAATTGTCTGCTGGTTATAACCACATTTTAAAAAATTTTAAATGGGGAATTTTGGGCTAGTTTTTGGTGGTTTTTTGAAATTCTGAAAAAGTGTTCAATAATTACGACCCGAAACTGAGAAGGCTACATGAAATCAACTCTCGTTTTTCTCAAAATGGTATTATTGTTGCTTCTGATTAACAGGTGCATGGATATTCTCATCCATTTCTGTCCCAAAGTTATCCCCAATTGGGTAATTTTGGGCCAGGTCGTGTTTTTCGAGGCATATTCCTAGTGGTAAAATTATAATAGGGTCATAGAGTCTGGAATTTACACCCATACCTCGCTTTACGGCCTAGATACGTTCCGGAAAAGTTGGCCGTAAAGCGAAAAAAGCCATACAAAAAATCAATTAGTTCTGCATTGTGATTATATTTTTTTTTTCCTTCTTGAACAAAGTGAAACCCATAAGTTGTTTGGTTGTTAGCCAAATCCGACCTTGTTTGTGCATAATTAGGGTAACTTATTACATTTTTTGGCCACTTTCTTTAATTACAGTATTGTTTTTGGCCGTATAACAAAACATTGTGGGCCGTAAATCGAAAAAGTGCCATAATTAAAAAAAGATGTTAGCGAGGTTTAGGTGTACAGTCATGGGATTTACTCAAAACGTGGATATTTTCATTGTGCAGGGTTGCCAGCTGTTTTACACCTTTCCCTGCGAAAAAATAATTCAAGGGTTATTTTAGAGTTATTTTAAATAATAAGAAAATTCAGGATAAAATTATCTCTACTCATGTTTGGTTTCTGGCTAATGTAGCCTTTAGTTTCAAGTAAATATGTTGGATACTCGCGTGAATAATAGTGAAGGCATATACATAGATATGAATCACTATATGAAAAAATGTATTAATCAATTTTTATAAACATGTTTAAAATAAATGCCGTGTTTTACGGACTATAAGACGCACCTTAATTTTTAAGCAATTTTTTAAAAAAAAAACAAGTAGTATAAGACGCACCTGAATTTTGGAGGCAATTTTTTAAGAAAAAAATGCGTCTTATAGTCCATAAAATACGGTATTAATTTGTTTTAAGTTGTCTCTGCCGCCGGGAAATTAGATAATATGATCTGAACTAAGTAGGGAAATTTATTTATTTCCTTAAATGAACTAATACAAATTGAAGGAGATATAACCAGTGTCTCTTCAATTAATTTTAACATTATTATTACAGCCTACATGGTTTACAAGAAAAACTAATAAAATATATCTTAACAGTAAAATGTTTTACTCGAATGAAATAAGTAATCAGCCTTGAAAGTTAAAATAATTATCATCTTAGTGATTGACAAAACTGTTTCCTCTCAGTCTCTGCTTATCAGGATGTTCCTAATATTTGCTCTCGTCTTACGTTATATCACTTATTTTGGTCGAGTGCTAGTTGTGTAGAAAATCCTTAGTTGGTAACGTGTTTAAAATAAATTATGCCAACTCATAAAGCAGGGTCGTTGGATTTTTAACCTTCAGAAGGCCAGAACCACTTGGACGCCCTCGGTTGCAGTCAATGTGTGAAGGCTACCGTAATACAAAATAACTTCATGCCGAACTTTAATTAATGTTGAAAAACAGTAGGCGACTAGATCAAATATTTCTATTGCAATAAGGACATATCATAGATTAATTATTCTAACCATAACTTCGAGTGACTGTTATTAAATGTAGATAAAACTAACGAGATTTATAGAAATGAACAACCGGTAGCTTAATTAGTTGGGTTTGAATTAGTTTGAATTAGTTGGTTTAAAAATAACCACATATAATATAGAGTGGTTAGCTTAATACTGTAATTAACCATTTATGAATAACAAGTAAAAATTAATAATAACGAAAATCGAGCAGATATAATTAGGTAATTAGTACAATGGACTAAGAGTTTGTTTTTTAAATAACAAATATACAAACTTATTTATGCATATGAGAATCAATTTAGACATAAAGAAAACTATTAGGAAATTTCTCCGCAGGTTTTAAGTTGTTGTAATTAAAATTTAAAATTTCATATGATTTGAAAATCTTTTTAGGAATTATTACAAAAAGGACAGCATCCACGATGAATTACTTACGGTACCTTAACGAGCTTACATTGCAGAGGAAACCGAGTCCAATACGAGAAATAAGTATGTTATCATAAAATATCGTGTTTTATAACCTGTAACTATACCTACGAAATGTGATTGAAAAACTTGTTTTTAGCAAAAATGATGGCACTTTCGCCAGAGCCAATCACTAACTTTGGTGCGGGATTCCCCAACACGAGTCTGTATCCGTTCAAAAGCATATCTGTAACTTTAAAGTAAGTATAAACTTAGAGCATGTGCTTTACTAAACTATCCAGACACTTTAAGATGCTTACAATACTTATTTTCAGGGATGGTAACGAACTTTCGATAGAAGGAAATTTACTGTCAACTGCTTTACAATATGGACCGACCGAGGGGTAAACTATTTCTTACGATGATCATGTTGTGCTGCCTCGAGTAGACTTAAATGTCATCGCTTTATGTTTAGCTATCCGAAACTGGTAGAATTAATGAAGCAATATCAGAAACGCCTTCATAATCCGCCGATGTCAGGTGATTGGTCCGTCGTGATAACCCCAGGAAGTCAAGATGGACTGTGCAAGGTAATTCACTTAATTATGTACGGTGTTAATGGTGGTCTTGCGTAACATAAATTATGTAGCGATAATGGTGATCTTACGTAATGTAGGCATTTGAGATGTTGATCGGCAGTGAGGATTATATTATTGCTGAGGACTACATTTATGCCGGTGCTGCGGCAATTGTAAGCATTGTGAAATATCGTGAAAAATGCACCGTAATCAAAGTAGTGATCGTGTGGTGTTTACGTCAAATTGCAGCTCAAGCCGTTTAACGTGAAACATTTGGCCGTAAAAGGTGATGAAAACGGCATACGACCGGATTCTCTTCGAGATGTGCTAAAGCCTTGGGATGCAGCGAGCGTTCAAAATAAGACGAAGGGCATCCCGAAAATTATATACCTAATTCCGAATGGCAGCAATCCAGTCGGAACATCCATCTCTTCTGATAGAAGAAAAGAAATTTATAATGTGAGTATATTGCATACATGGAGATATTTAAGAATCTGTTTACCGTAAAAAGATTTTAATTTATTATTATATTGCTCTTTCAGATTGCTCAAGAATATAACCTTCTTATTCTTGAGGATGATCCGTATTACTTCATGCAGTTTTCAAAGGTAAAATGTACACGAGTAAATAATGTACTTTTAGCCGTTGTTTAAAGTTTTCTTACGAAACGTAAATCTTCACAGGAAAGGTTGCCAAGTTTCATATCTTTGGATGTCGATGGTCGAGTTCTTCGATTTGATTCCTTCTCAAAAGTATTTTCTGGCGGGTGAGAAAAATTATTCAGTTATTCGGCCAACGAGACATTTTTAAAATTTGTATAATATTTATAATATTTAATTTATATAGTTTGCGAATAGGATTTGTGACGGGACCGCAAGAGCTTCTACAGCGGTTGATTTATCACTTGCAGGTCTCCGCTGTGCACACATCTAATGCACCACAGGTACACACATTCGATCGATTTTTTTTCTTTAAAATTTTAGTCATTTTTAACATATGTATCCGATTTTTTTTCAGTTTATCATTTATCAACTTCTAGAAAAGTGGGGTTTTGAGAAATATGTAGCCCATGCAAGTGTGTAAGTATTAAAATGTTGTCCACCAATCCAGCACCCGTCCGTTCTCGGCATTAATTTAATCAGTTTACCATCACTCAAACAGGGTTGCCCAATTCTATGAATCCCAACGGGATCTGATGATTAAGTATGCTGAAAAATGGTTAAAAGGTTATATATTCTTTATATAAAATGAGTTCTAAAAACTGCGAGTGAGAGAAGTATGCAATAATAAAATAATATTTACATTTCAAAATTACTAGGTTTGGCCGAGTGGGATGTACCTGCGGCCGGAATGTTCCTTTGGATTCGTGTTTTGGGTGTCAAAGATACTGAGAATCTGGTCTCGCGTAGATGTTTAGCCAAGAAGGTAAACCTCGACTACCCTCAGCACATTTCTGAAATTTAAATACAGTAGAAACTCGATTATCCGGACCTCATTAAAAAAGTAGACGTTATTTCAATCATAAAAAGCCAAAAAAAATCGAAAAAAATGTTCCCGAAGGTCCCTAAAAATGTTCTCAAAAATGTACACGAAGGGTCCATAAGTGTATATTTTTGAAGACATTTTTGGGCCCAATGGGTACATTTAATTATTTATTTTTTGCGTTTTATGATCGTAATAACGTCTAATTTCCAAATTTGCAAGAAAAAACTGCAATTGCAAAAGTCGAAATTCGAAAATAGACGTCTTTGCGATCATAAATAGCCAAAAAAAATCGAAAAAAATGTACTCGAAGGGTCCCAAAAACGACTTTAAAAATGTACACTTCCTTAGGCCCTTCGTGTACCTTTTTGAAGTCATTCTTGGGGCCTTTCGAGTACATTTTTTTCGATTTTTGTTGGCTTGTTACGATTGTAATAACGTGTACTTCTAACCATTTACTGGCAGCTCAGAAATTTCCCTATACAGTACAAACTCGATTATCCGGATTTTTGCTTATCCGGATGACACCTGGTCCCAATTAGTCCGGATAATCGAGTTTCTACTGTATTCCATACATATACATCATTTAGAAAATATTGCCAACAATCTGTTTTTAGGTCGCTTTCTTGCCCGGACGCTTTTGCACTCTAAACAATACTGATTCTCCGTACATTCGGGCTTCGTTTTCTTTTGTCGGTGAAGAAGAGATGGACAAGGTTTGTAGTTTGCATTAATAAAATTATATTTTTATGTAAAACTTTTTTACGCGCAACTAATCTGCATCTGTTACCATTATTAAGGGATTTCAATTATTCGCTGAAGCCATTAAAGAGGAACTTGGAGGAATTTAATGAAATACTGCGAGACATAAAAGTTGAAATCCGTGTCTTGTTTTCAAAGGTAGGTTCAGTGGTTTGCTTTTCAAGTTTATCCAGAGTTGGCATTTACAGTGACTTTTTTTAATTTCTTCCAGGACATCCTCGTTGTCGATTCCAGTCTTGATAAGATTTCATTAATCTTGAGAAAGTATATTATATAGTGTATTATATGCGAAGAATATTTTCTAAATGTTCATGAATTTGAATTATTTTGATATGTTATTTGGATAATCAGAATTTGCTTACATTTTTTGATCAATTATTATTACTTGTGCAAATGAATTTAAAGAGTATTTTCTATATATTTGTATTTGGAATATTGACTGTTAAGTTTATTTTTTGTTAGTAAATTTCATTATTGACCCATCAAATCTTCCATCAGTGTAGCTCCTGTGTGGGACACATCTTCTTGCCGGAAAATGATAAACAAAGATGATACAGAAACATCTTCCACGAGGAGCTCGATCCATTCCACCATTGTGCAGAAAACCTCACCATAGAAGACTGAAAAGGTAGACGAAGAGGCAAGGTAATGTAACATATAGCAAAATAAACAATAAACAAAGATTCAAATTAAGTTAATTACTGTCATAACTGTTTCATCCATATAAATACACAAAATCTTGTTTTCAACACCAAAACACGTTAAATTAAAAACCGCAAAATTAAAGTTATATGCGTGACAGGCCGAGACCCGTAGCGCTTTCACCAGTCACATTGGCATTGATTAATTTCTGCGACTTACTATGGTCTCAAATTGGTATAAAATACTGCTAGTACATTTAACCCTCTCACTGTCGAATTATGAAATACTTATACGAAAATTCTGAAACTTAGGAATTTAATTAAATAGGTTATAAATAAGACAACAGATTTTTTTCAAAATTTTATTTCAATTATTCAAGGTTTTAGAAAATGTCCCATATTTGGGACAAAATAACTCAAAGGTAAAAAATCAAGCGATAATAAATTACACTAACTACCCATTGATCTTTCATAGCTCATTAAGATTTCACTTGGTGTGATACTTTTTGAAACAATTGATATTTTTCTCAAACATAAGTATGTTTGACACTTTTCACACATTATATTTGACTTTAGTTTACACTCAGGATATTTGCAGCGTTGCGTGTTTGGGTTCTCCATGTGCACAGGCCAATGATTGTAGCCATCAAATCGAATTTCTGGAATTGGCTGTTTCTTTGAGCACTTCTTTTTATATTCTGGTGAAAACGATGTTGGCCTTCCCCTTTTTCGAAATTCAGGCTTATTTACAATCACTAGTGCTTCTGCAACACGAATCCTAAAATGCATTAGGTCTAATATGTGTTTGCATTTGTTTAGCTTGGCAGCTTTAACATATTCTAGCCAGCTGTTGTTAATTGCCAAATCCACTGCATGAAATATCATTCTTAAAGTCCATTTTCTAGATCGGATAAAAATTCTATACAAGGCAATGAGCATATCCATTTTATCTACCCCTCCCATTGAAGAATTGTAGCGCTTTATTATCTCAGGTCGGTTAATTTCAAGATAATCCTTCTGTTTTTTATCCCAACGCCTTGCACAGTCTTCAATTCCAATGCCAACAAAATTTGATGCAAGTACCACAGCTTTGTTGTCTGCCCATTTCACTACAACAACTTTGCCATCTTTGCTAAACAGTTCTTCTGAAAACCCACGTTTCTCTCTCATTATTTCCTTGTCTGGGGTCATCTTAGCTTTTACAAATCTATTAATTCTTGCAGTTCCAGCAGTTAAAACTTGCTTATCATACAGCTTACACAACAGTTTGTAAGAATTAAAAAAGTTGTCTACAAACAACTGATGGCTTTTTCCTTGTATGGTTTTGCACAAATGCAAAACTACAGCTCCTCCTAATCCAAATTCCTTCATAAGTAAAGGATCAAGTTCTGTAGTTGCTCCTTGATAAATGATGAAATCGTAAACAATTCCACTTTCGCCACATAAAACAAATATTTTTATACCCCAAGGATTAGGCTTGCTGGGAATATACTGTTTGATAGCCAAAGTCCCTTTGAATGGAACCATTTGCTCATCAATTGAGACCCGCTGTTCAATTGTTAGCTCAGAGCACCTTTTTTGCAAGCAATCATAAATTGGCCTAACTTTCCACAAGCGATCTTTTTCATCCAAATCTGTCAAATTGTTGACTAGATGAAAATTGCTCCTTAGTTTATAAAACCGCTTCAGTCGCATTGAATTGATTAAAAGCTCAATACCAAGCATTCTATTCCAATAGAGTGCAATTCGTGGAAAAGACAATGTTCCCATATAGATGTGTAGTCCAATGAATGTTTTCATTTCCTCTACTGTAGTTTGAGTAAAATTTCCTTGCAAACTTCCATATATATTTGTATTTTCAGTCATTTTTATATACAGTTCTTCAGTGATATAGTTAGAGAAATACTCAATTGGTTCTAAAACTTTTGGAATGTCTTTTTCATTGGATGAAGAAATCCAGGCAGTATCACAAAGGGGGCGAAAACAGTTTCTTTTTGTCCAAATTGAACGTTGCATAGGCATTGCAGAACCACCATTTTCAGTGTCAGAATCTGAAAATTCTTCATCCTGGTTTTCTTCCATATTTTGAACATCATCAACTGCTCCAATATTATGATCAGCAATTACAGAATTAATCGTGTTGACCACATTATCCACTTCTTCTTCATCAGTCTGTTCCTCATTATCAGAAATTACACCATCTCTGATTTTGCTAAACAATACTTCAGCTTCTTTGCTTATTGTTTTTGCATTTCGACTATAGAAGCATGTAGCAGAAAAACCTATTAAGAATATATATATATAAGAAATACAGTTATTTTAAATACAAATCCAATATAAACTTAGAAATAAACTAGAAAAACGTTTGTTTAGGAAAGCAACTATTTATTTTGAAATGCAAGTTATGAACTCTGAAACCTTCTTTGGCTATTCATGTCCCAAATTTGGGACATCAACATTCAGTATTAAATTTATCAATGAAATTACTGACTTGAAGTAAATTTTTATGATGATTAATTAAAAAGGACTTGTAATTATATATTCTGTCCAATAAGTGCTAAAAAAGACTGTCTAGAACTATAAATACAATAACTTAAACTTACCAGGTTTTGAGGTTGCTTCCATTTCGAAAACGTGACTATGACTATGACTATGACTATGACTTGTAGCATTCCCTTTGAGACGGGCACTCACTAGGAGTCGCTACGGTGT
>JAQGBW010000996.1:0-30830 GCA_034698625.1 Julus scanicus | reverse complement strand
TACTTTTAACGCGTTTACATGGCTGACTCAATTGAAGCAAAGTACTTTTAAGTGCTCATGTAAACGCAGTAAATGTCAACAAAACAAACACTTTTGAACTCTTGTTTCAAAACTAAATTTGAGAACTTCTAAACTTTTGGTATTTTAACTATGCATCTAGTACATGTATATATGTAGTAATGCATGATAATACATTTCTTGGTATACAGAGCTCAACCAACTGAAAACGCCGGCCCCATGAAAACATGGTGATTAGTGAAGTTTGGCTCGTTTCCATATACAGTAGCTACAAATATCACCATACATTATATGGAATTTTTTATGGATTCTTGTGTGTACGATCTAACTTCAGCAACAAATAAATCTAGCTTTGTTCCGGCGCATTGACCATACAGGAATAATAGTTTTATGTAGTTCTATCTCAAAAAACACACTTAACTCGGCATAATAAATACTATTTCTCAGAATTTCAAAATGTACAAGAAAAGTTTCTCCGGAAAATGAAATTACCATATCTTCAGCAAATTCCCCCAAGGTTTCACTCGGATGATGTGTGTAAACAGAAAATTCGCCCTGAATAGAGCAGTTTATATTGAATAAATGTGTGCAATTCTCTGAATATGTTTACTGCATTGGTTGCACTTCTTAGCTTATTTTTAGATAAATAATATCCCCTTTATTATTATTTATTTATTTGGATATCTTACAAGGCTTACATCAACTAGAAGCTAAATAACACAAGCTTATTTCATGATTGCCGCGAGGCTATAATCAGACAACCACATTTCATCTCAAATTCAGCGTATATTTGTTGAAATGAAGCTTAAGTATTTAATATTTAAAATCCAACGTCTTACATAATAAAAAGGAAACCCTTGCATCAGGCATATTTAATTGGATCAAATTATCATACGGTTAATGATAAGCTATAGCTAGTTGAACGGTTTTTTGTGTGGTTTTTTCAGAATATTCCCAAAACTTGTAATTTATTTTACAAATGTATTATCCAATACATTGCATAATTAAAGCCATGCAAGCATACTAAGTAGATGCACCTTGACGTGTTTACAAGTAAGGTTTTTTTTCTAGTCCACATGAGAACGATATACACGTGACAAAACAAAGATAAAAGTAAAATTGATGCTAATTACACGTTTTTACTTGGTTTTGGCTAAGCACCAATTTCAATTCATGGGCATACAAAGCCGGCGCATGCTTAATTGTTGCAAAGTGAAATGTAAACTAAGTTGTTTTCGTTAGGGTAGAAATAATTTGGCATTGACATGACACTTATATACGTGATTGGAAACAGGGAAATTGAAAGCAGGAAGCATTGATATTATTCTGAAAACATTTTAGATGCAACGTACACATGTACGTGTTTACATGGAAATGAGCGAGGCAATGAAACGTACAACTTCAAATAAATGCATATTATACATGACTCAATTTACTCAACTGCCCAAATAAAAAGTTGAATGCATAATACAAACAGAAGAGTTTTTCAAACACATTTGCAAAGCCATATACGTACAAAAGCTTCCGGATATGCTCGTCACGAAGGACTATTAAAGGGGATTTATGTTATGAATATGGAGACAATTTTAATGTCACAAAGAATATATCACGATTTGCAATGCCATGTATATTTACATCTTATATTGCACAAAGCGAATTCTTAGTTTCCTCCAGGAAATGCATAGCATATACATATCAAAGCAGTTGACTATCCATCACTATTTCAAAGAAACCATTAAGCTTTTTTTTATATTTGTCTCTACTCATGTAAATGTTCTGTACTTATTTCTGTACTTATTATATACTATTAATCTGTGCTTATTTATATGCTATTTTGCATATTTTGGCGCTTGATTCATCTACTAGTGATCTGCAAAACAAGACTTTTGACATTTAGTTGATTATTTGCTGCAAATCCAAAGTGTCCATTAAAGTCTGCAATGGCGCCATTTATGTCTTGTAGGTAAAGACACCCCAAGGCACTCTCCTTTATCGGATGGAGCTATAGTTTTGCATTTAGCATGCATTAAAACTAAAGTGTTCGTAATTTATTCTGTCACAAATGCACTTTGTTAATGTTACTAAATTGCGCATTAACAGGCCGAAAACAATGAAATCTTGCTAATTACAACTGCAACAACTTGAGAAAGTTTAGAATGATAATGTGGAATTTTATAACAGGTTGTCATACATCATTGTTGTTAAGTTCCTTGAAATAGAAATGTTAAAGAGAACGTAAGCTGTTATCTCCTCCCGTATTATCTTATAAGCTTTAGCACCGCAATATATGTTGTAAATTAAAGTTTATTTAATGATACTCGAGGAAATCTGGCAATAGTGCAACTGAATTAATTTTTAATCAACATGCATGTTGTGAGGATACTTAGTGATGGTAATTAGCTCATAAAATGGTAGAAATTATTTTTCATGAAAATGACACTGATTATGTTGTCTTAGGATTTTGCTCGTTGTTTCAAGTGAGTATACATCTTACAAATTGTTATTATACAACTTAAAAGTTTTGGGTACAACGACATCGCCTTGCTAATTCCTGCTCTGCAGCACTAGCGTATACAAGCTTGACTACTGTATTTGAAAGTATAATAGAATTCATAAGTTAATTCACTCCCGCATAGTTGGGTGGTCCTCACGGATACAATGAGCCAATAAACGAAGCTTTTTGTT
Organism: Julus scanicus; assembly: GCA_034698625.1. Taxonomy (NCBI): domain Eukaryota; kingdom Metazoa; phylum Arthropoda; class Diplopoda; order Julida; family Julidae; genus Julus; species Julus scanicus. Next base: position 28,127 of record JAQGBW010000996.1, on the reverse strand, counting down.
GACAAGTGAGTGACGATGTCAAATACAAGTATCATTTATCATGTTGCTTACTGTGCAAAAATCAGAAATGAAACATAGATAGTAACATGATACTATGGCAAACCTGACAAAACAATTCTTAAAGGATGTTGTTGGGGGTGGTGGTTGAGTAGACTGGTAGTGATTTATCAATGACAGCTAGTGTTATTCTTGATACAGGAAATGTATCATCTATTGTGGGAAATGTGTTTCTGGGTATGTTACTGATACAATGTGAATGCAATTCTTTGCTGACATGCATTTATTGGTGGTATATGCACAATCAAGGTTTATAAACGTTTTACTATAGCTACCTTTCCGTGTATTTGTTTATGAAAGTTGGAAGTATGCCTAGTTGCTTTTATTATGCAGATATCATCTTGGGATTAATGCTTCAAATTTCCATTTGAATCTATAGACTGAATAAATCATACTTTAAAACAATTCCATTTTATCATTTGTTTAAATATTGCTATTACTATTCAAATATAAATAATATAGCGTATTTTCAAATGGCTCTTAAATATGTTAGAATCATGAAGTACTATACAAAAATGATGTAATGGACCAAAGCTAAAATAAAATCCGCTAAATTTTACAAAATAATCAGTTTCATAAAAAATAGCATATCGGCAAGCAATTAATATCTTGAAAGTTGTTGTGTAGCGGTTGCCATGTATCACATTGGTTTTGGACTATTATACCGTGGTTTTTCACTAGTTTTTTATAGGTTATTTCTTCAGTTTTTGTCGTTAAGTTAACAGGCAGATTTGTAGATCAAAGAGAAATGGTCTCATCCAAAACATCTGTTGCGGTTTATGAAACAGAGAGAGAGAGAGAGACTCAAGATAGAAGTATAAGAAATTCGTCAATTGATTTTTCGGTATCGATATCCGTATGTATTTCGCTAGGTCGTTTTCATGTCCATAAATTTGAGGGGTAATTTTATTCGGACTTACGTTTAAGCCCAGCAGTGTCCATTTAAACCGTTAAGCAAAGATTTGTGGAGTTTCTAAAGTCCTATATCAGTGGCACTGAATACAACATTATCATCCAAAAAACTCTATATGGAAATGACTGTTCCACCCGAAGGGGTATTCGCGTAATGCAATACAGAGAATATTGCCATGTACTCTAAAAATACAATACGTATTATTAAATTTCAAACTGAAAATATTCCACCGACGAAAAAATAAATTTCACAGTAAATGGCTCTGGATTACGACGATACAGAGCAATTTCTCCCACCCATACAGCTTTTTTTATTACAAAAATTCTTGTCAAATAAACTTTACATCTCATAACTTTCAGTCTTTGTTTATCTAAAAATTTCAATTTCTTACTAGTATAAAGTGCATACAAGTATATGTATTAAGTAAAGTTGATATTTCTCAATGAGTTGAACTGTTTACTCTTTTTTTTCCTTGCTTTTGTTTCTTTATGACAATGCTAAAAACAGATAGTGAAACTTAAACGGAAGCTTCTGTGTTCACCTTTGGCTTGGCCTTGGTAAAATAGATTTTAAAATTCTGATGGATAAAAGCACAACATTCCTTTTTACGTTATACGAAAACATGCCAGCGGCCACTTGAAAATCTAATATGTGATGTTTTCGTCCTCTTCACAATATAAACTTAGCGCCAAGTGCAGGCAGGGATCCATATCTCATGTTGAAAGAATGACAAGGCACACATCTCCAGAACTTTCCCATGTGCATGAAATTCGTTGAAAACGTCGCTTTGCCGGAGTTGAGACCCTGAATTCTGTTCAAATGTTGTTTGCAACGTTTACCTCCATCTGCATTTGAAAGTGATAGTTATGGTTTCTGTCTGCCTCGTGTACACTCGCTATCTTTTTCAAGACAGCGAGGCAATGAGTAATGGCGTTCACAGAGGGACATGGTTACAATCGTTTGGCCGATTCAATTTCCAAGAAGCAGTGGTAATGGCTTCAGGAGTAAGCCTCTCTAGATGACCTTTACATATACGATCGCTAACATCTATATCTTACTGTTCACTTAATAGAAAACTTTTAAACCACTCCATAAATTTCCATAAGAACTTGCATGGCCCCAATCGAAGTAAATAAGCTTAGTTGCGAGGTCTAACCACAAAGTCCCGATGCCATTTTAATTTAGCAAAGTCGATGGAAGATTAACTTTATCTACAATCGGGAAAGCTTGCCCAGGCGGTTGTAATCTGATTGCTGTTTTTGGTCCGTTGAACCATGTCTAGTTGCACATATTAAACCACAACTTTTGACTACCACGAAGCATTTCAACGGCATCAGCTAATCAAAACTTTGAAGTTGTCAGGAAAAATGAAGCCAAATTGTTTGTCAGGTCCTATATACTACTCGGACAAAACGAGAAATTTGTCTAAGACAACGTCTGTTTGCATGGTTGTGTTAACTTACAATGGCCATGGGGGACAAAAAACAACGCATAGTTCCAATGAACCATGATGACCTTTCATGATAAATTCTTTCCATAAGCTGTAGTAATCATGATTTACAGATTTGTCTATTAGCTAGTTGAATGCCATTTTTCTTCTTGCACCTCAACATTATGAACCATCCTTTCTGGGCATCGATTATGAGCTAGGTGCACTGCTGCAATAGCCGAAAATCGATGTGGTTGTCCTAGATTGGTATACAAATTACTGTTGAGCAGTTCCTAAGCCTTCAGGACACATCGCATCTAGAACTTAGCGATTCCTTAGTGGTTGATTCCATCTTAACCCTATGATCGAATGCAGTCGAATCGACCAAGGAAAAGGAGGCGTACACACAGAGGCTGCCCGAAAAAGGCTGATTCTACCAAACATTTAATCAGGTGGCTATAATAGCACAAAATACAGCCAATTCAGCAAATACAGTCGCTTGTGGCAAAGCTTATTCGGATGGCACACGATGTTGACACCTCCTAAAGCCGCACAAAATGCATGATTCCCAAATGGTAATCGTATACCCCTAAGTTTTTCACTATACAATGTTTAGTTGTCACTTGCTCTAAGACATGACAGAAAAACTCAAAAAAAGTGTTGGCCTGTCCGTATTAGTATTCGGCGAATGTCATCTTTATATATATTTATAGGCTTTCAGGGATCATGATAGCCGTCAATATGAATTACTAACCAGTAAAATCATGGCGGTTATACCCGCTGTGCCCAGCAAAGACATATTTCGATGTCTTATCATCATTTATAGATATTCGTTCAAATTTCCACATGTTGGATGGGCATTGCTTTCTATCTGTATCGGACATCTGCAGGCGAGTGTTGACAGCACACCTATGACATGTCCGCCACACATGTCATGTACTCTAGGAATTTCATCGAATGAACACTTCTTTGAATGTTTATATTAAGGCATATAGAGAATCGCATGCGCGGAAGATGTGACGTGCCTAAAGGCTTTCTTGCTGCTACTGCTGCTATAAATAGCATTCCATTATTCCATCAACAACCTTTGACATTATAAACCTTTGAAGACACATGCTTCTCAAAGGAATAAGCGAATTAATGAGTAAATTACACCTCCTCCTATATATAATACAGTGGATGTATTGTAGTATATCACATGAGATAAAAGCCAGTGAACGAAATGGAAAAATCACTTTGGTAATATTAATATCGGTTTTTTTAAGGGGATTACAACACTATCCCTTTCAATGAGTAAATTTGCAACGACACTCACAGCCAAACAAAACTAGATTAAATAAAAATAAAAATTGTTTAAAATAGCTTGATGGATCAGCAAGTGCATCATATTGTTGTTTTTCACTTTGAACTGGTAATTTTTTTAAAATTAATAAATAAGTTTGAAAAATGTCCAATAATTTGCATTTTAACTATGCAAATTAATTATTTATTATTTTTTAAAAAATCTACAAGTACAAAGTGAAGAAAAACAAAATGATGCACTTGCTGATCCATCAAGCTTTTTTTAACAATTTTTATTTTTATTTAAGCTCTTTTTGTTTGGCTGTGAGTGTCGTTGCAAATTTACCCATCGAAAGGGATAGGGTTGTAATCCCCCTTAACTTAAAAACCCTGATATGTTATCCAAGAGTGCATCACGTCTGTTCTTGTATACATGCATTTAAAGACAAAAACAATTACATGCCATTTGTGCTATCGTCAAGTCAAATACCATTCTGTTTATTCGGCCAGTTCAGCTAAAATCTAGTCAAGGACGATAATTTCCATTTAAACTCTAAACAAATAATTCTTAAATGAATTGCAGTTAAATGTCTTGCTGGCTAATTAGCATAGATTTGTATGCAAAAAGTATGTTTCTGATATCAACGTCGAAAAATAAATTATATGCGTATATACTTGGAGTTTTATTTTTAATAAAAATCAAGGTTTGTTTTTGCAATAAAGTATAAGAGACATGTAGAAGTTTGGATATTTTGTATTTATCTTTTAGCTAGAGTATAAGATATTGTATAGGGTTTATTTTATGTCATTTTTTTGTCATGTACAAGGCTTTTTATAATTTTTTCAACGGCATGTGAATATTTTGGTTCCATTTTAATGAACCACTTAATAGTTAAGGACTTAATTTGCATATATGTTTAGTCTTCACTATAAAAGCAACTACATTAAAAAACAATATACATGTATACATCGTAACAGAAAATTGACTGACTTTAGAAGTTATGTGGGCATTAGTTGACTAAATGTTATGCATTTTACAGCACACATTTTTTCATACATGTATAGTTTTACAAATTTTTGCAAGCATGCATAATAATGCATCCGATTCGCAATTTTCTTTTCTTGCCAAGCTTTATATTGAAAAATGAATAAAGAAACGAAAGAATTGTTACATTTTGCAAAAATATCACTTTTTGGCTGAACGATTCATTCTATATACAAGAGGCAATATGCAATAAAATCTTGACGCTCCCGGTAATGACTTTATAGGAGCGCCTTAAGGCTAAAGATTGTTACGTATAACTCATAAAACAAATTAACTCACTACGTGATTTATCTATACAACCGCCCAAAATATACATCCACGGTTTAATTATATTAGTTGTGCAACAGAAAGCGAGCTTGTCATTTCTATAGCTCCCTGTCGCATTTTTCGCCATCATTATCTGTGTTTAAGTCCATATCACTTATGGGCAATATACATTTAATAGTGGAGTCTTAAAAAAAGAAGGGTTTTATGGCATATAACTATACGGCATTTATTGCCGGGTTGTTCATTACGGATCCCGATGGATCCTGGTGTTGCATCCGCCTTGGATATGGATCGATATAGCGCCTCAATTTATGATTTTTTCATGCTCTTCATGCAACACGTGCCGCGCGTTTAAATTGAATTTGATTCGGTGATTTTCGTTCCTATACATATAGGCATATCATTTTAGCGTTGCAGAGATGCCTTCGCAATATAACACAAGAGTGAAATATTCAAATTCTTCAGACCTGCATCCATTGTTTCTTTATAAATACTGCAGGATTACATTACCGCTTTTGTTGCAACTTTGTGAGCTTTGTGTCGAATTAACTACCTATTTAAGGAGTAATTAGGGGCTAAATGGCTTCTTTTGAAAAGAAATCCGGAATACGTTATCTGGTCACATTGTTCCGGAATGCGTTATCTGGTCACATTGTGTGTACATCGGTTAATTGAAGGATAAGCTTCCAAATACCAAGCTAATGCTACAAGTTACAAACATTATTTTGAAGATGATTCGCCAATTATCCATCCATGGCGTGTTGCACCATGTTTCAGAACATGAAATGGTCAATTAAAGATAAAGATACTAATAAACCTGTTGCCCTTATCAGCAAAATCTTACAACCGTACACTAAATTTGTATATCTAATTAATAGGCCTTCTTGCAAGGAGATGTGTATTTTTAAGTCTATGAAAAATGGGTCTTTGATCATCGATCAAAGTTAAAAGTTGACTTGGATGTTGACGACTTCGCTTTATACGTTTATTATAGGGTCAAATGTGCATTAATCTGCCTCATCGATCATTTCTGAGGAAATCCATTTAATGGAGTACATAAAGCATGTTCATTAAATGTTGAACACCTTGTTCAAGTGTATTTAAGGGAAACACCCATGCAACAGCAACTAAAATTAGATCCATTTACGTTATCGGTACTTGCACAGTATATTATTCTTACCCTTAGCATTAGGTCATCAAAGTTTTGCGAAGTTCGTTGATTGTAAATGTTATGATAGGGCTAAACTTGTAATTCGTGATTTTCTGCATTCAACATACACTGTATACATGTTTAATCAATTGGTCGATTTTAGATAGTTACCAAGTAAGTGCAATCTGTTATTGCATATAAAAACGATAATGATTGCTGAACATTGCACTGTTGTGCTTGATAACAAAATAAAAGTACTTCCCTATAATTGTTCATTTGTTATTATTCTTTCAATTTGATATGACAACTGGATTTATAGTATAGATACTTGACTGTTTATATACGACGCATTTTTTAATATATTTTGACCTGAATAAATGCATATGATGTATAGGTTCATTTCCAAAGTTCAAATTGTGTTGACGTATTGGGAGAAAATGAATTCAGGCATAAAATCTCAATTAGGGCCCATAATAAGCGCATTGAAATAATTGTTCTAGCAATATATATGGTTGAGAGAATATTAAGTACTTTATATATTCATCTAAATCATATGATTTGGGACTTGAATTATGTCCACTATAGTTTGCTCAGAAAGTGGACGTTTGGAATATCAAATGATAATTTACGAACAAAAGTAAGTATTATCCTAAAGGATAGTGTTTTAAATTAGTACAAGCATTAGCATTTTTTGTTCCAATATATGAAAAAGGAAATTAATCAATCGAGCATTAGTTATTTTTATTTTGTGGAAATAACTAAGGTTTGCAATATCATTTTTTTATCCAATTGAATCAACTGCACTTATACAAAAAGTGGTGTTTTGATAATTTCAGCATTAAAGAGAAGATGTTAAATCGCACGTTTGTAAATGCACTTCCAAAGCAATAAATTGACAGCTTCAAGAAACTATAAAGCCTGGATTAATATAAAGTACAAATACAGAATATTATTTTTTATTCCTTATTACTTAATTTTTTCTATCTGTATTTACAGTTAAGATTATCAAAATTACAGTAAAATATAAATAAAACTTATCTGAATTAGCTTAAAAAAGTCACACTTTCACATGAATGATCTTAAATTTCTTGCTCGAATAAATTTAATGGTTTTTATCTCTTTCTGCTGTAAATTTCTTATTAACCATTGGGCTCAGCGCTACATCTCAATTAGAGTTGCTAACTATGAAACTCTGTTAATGAAGATCGAAATCCTTCGTCGATTTTTTGTATTTAGTCTAGTGGCAATTAAGTTGACTTCTACATGTAATCATTAAATGGTTGAAATCAAATCTACAGCGACACGTTGGTGAATTTGGCGCTCATCGATGGCGAATTTACATTCAAACTTATCGGTTAGGAAGGATATTATTGAGTGTAGGCTGAAATGGCAATGAATACAACATGTTAGGGTAAATTTGTGAAGAGCTGACAAATTTCTGTGTTTAAAAAACGATGCCAATTTGGCAATCGTCATGCCATTGCAAAGTCGAGCCGGGCATCCATGCATAACGTATACAAGTTATGTGACTCGAAAATTCGTTTGGCACAATTGACCTATAGTTATACGTAATTAGTGAGCAGCTTTTTTGAATGAAATTCACGATGCCTTAACCTACTTCGGGTGCCGTATTTCAGTTTGTGGATGCAGTATGAGAAATTTACGAGGCCATGCATCAGTTTTACGACGATACTTTTTCAAGCTCACAACCATTACCTCCAGGAAATATTGGCTTTGGCTACATAACGCATGGTAACAAGCTGCGTATGCCTAATTCTTATTGGAGAAATATAATGCGAAATTTATTCCTTGTCGCCCAGGAAGCCTGCATGCTCTTATAGAAAATGTGTTGCAGAAAACGTGGGAAAAGCACGCATATACTGCTACGATATCGACTCTTATGAATGGTGCGGAATGGCACATTTTGACTATAGTCAAAATCCGTTATAACCGATGAACACTCGCTCATGTAACTTGCATTTTTCTATGCAAATCCCTCGCAACAGGTTACATCGAATTTTCCTGCCTGTTTTGGTCTGAAAAATTTCCTGTTTGCTTCCGCTGTGCTTTTATTTAAAACACGATGGATTTTCTTATTTTTGAGTGAAGTGAAGGAAATGTATATCATGCAGTGAAAAAAGTGGTTATACGAAATGAATGGCGGAAAAACGTATTTGCTACCAGTAGTTTTCTGTCATCGTTCCATGAAAGCGAGAAAACGTGCCAAAATCATATTTTGAGATTGTAATAAAACTGAATAGATTAAATAGTGAATGTAAGCTCTAAAAGTAAAAAAAAAACTTGAGTTGGTCCAAGCAAAGCATGAGATAAAACAAGACATGACTTTCAAACCCGGACTGCATTCATAGAAATGTTACATCGCATAACAATGTTTTGCCCAATTTGCAATCATGCAAAAAGTGGCTGCACTTAATGACCTTTCTTTAATGTGAGTTTAACGATTTCTTGAACAGCACTTCACTGCAGCGTTTAAATATCCCTCCCGGCCGCCATTAGAGAGCTCTCCATTATGTTGTTGGAATCACTCTGGAAACTGCTCCAGGGCTATATACAATGTTACATTATAATGGGTGCAGCCTCATCAGGACCAATGCTTCAAAAGGTCCCACCAAAAAAAAGGCAATAAAAAGATTGTCCAAGTTGATATTCAGCAAGTATACAAGAACTCGATAACATGCAAGTTGAACACGTGCGAAATTGAAAATACAACGATTTGTTAAAAGACAAAAATGTATCAAGTTAAATGGAGAAGTCACCATCTGACAAGCCATTTTTCTGTTGTTATTATTGAAAACGAAATTGCAACAAACGGATGACGATTCAAGAGACAGCGAAACATTAACAACTTGACATAATATCTCGTTGTACAACTTGCAAGCAACTCGAGATGTTTTTGATGACTTGTCACTGCTGCTAGTGAAATGCAATATCGCTATTGTAGCGTGATTCGCTGGAAACAAACCCAGTCTTGAAGCGACACAACTATATGAATGCATCTGTCACTATAGTAGTTAAAGAAGCTAAAAATATCAAAAAATACAAACAAACCGAACAGTTTTGAAAAGTATCTGCTTTTCTGACGTCTCCGTGCAGTTCCTCGCATGTAAAAATGACTTTTTCTGAAACAATGTCTACAGTTTTTGGCAACTAAATAAAGTTTAGGAAACATTTACTTTTAGATATTTTTTTTTCCAAATTCGGCAGCAATACTTTGTATGCATCACCTGACCGAAGGCTAATCCATGGCAGTTGGTATCACTGCTGTTTGTGCAGTAAGAAATCATTAGAATACCGCGAGTCATATTTATTCAAAACAGAACGAGGATTTATTGTCTGCCCTTATTTTAAGGTCGTGCTTTGGTGGCGAAATGCCATCTTGGCGCAGCCTGCGGTAGACCAAACATTAGTCAGCAATGAAAGCCAATTAATCACCTATCATTATAATTATTAGCATTTGCAGGCAGTACTGGCACCAAACTCTATATTGTAATGATATACAGAAAACTTGTGCGCTGTTGGATTTATAAAATCCACGCCTACATTATTTGTATACCCACATTATGCCAAGCAGCTTTTAAGGTGAATCACAACCCTATCACTTTCAATGGGTGAAATTTGAAAACATAATCACAGCCAAACAAAAAAAGATTAAATAAAAATAAAAATTGCTTAAAATAGCTTGATAAATCAGCAATGGTATCACTTTTTCGTTTTTCACTTTAAAATGGTAGATTTTTTTAAAGTTAATGAACAAGTTTGAAAAATGTCCGTTAATTTGCATTCTCATGCTGCCACCTGCTGGTAGAATGTGCAAATTAACGGGCATTTATCAAACTTGTTTATTAGTTTCAACAACAGATCCGTTCGTAATGTTCATCGCCTTTATTTGGCAATAGGCAGACATGATAGGCATCACTCAACGAAGAAATGAATTTCAATATCGGGAGCCACTTCGATGCGTGTATATGTCTAGATCGATTTAGATATGAAATTATTCAGGAACTGCGTATGGAAAAAAAAAAAATCTCTTTAACCCGAATAAGGAAAAGCATCTTCTCGCCAGCAAGCACATATTGCAGTTAATTGCAAATGCGAGCTAATAACGCAATACCCATCATTGATTTCTAGGAATATATAGAGCTTGGCTATACATTGCAAGTCGATGCCCTGGTTGCATATGCCTAATAGCACGGATTTTATCTGCATTATGCATTTCTAAGAAATTATGGCCAATCGTTGTTGATTCCGTATGGAATACGAAACCCGCATGCCCTAACAGCAATTAGCATCACAAGACAAAGGGCATGGCCAAACGGCTTTTTAAACCCGCGTTTGCCATTACATTGCTTCACCTTAGGTAATGCCAGCCATATCTCACAATTAGGTGATAATTAATGGATTAAGTGGTTAATTGCCAAGGCGTAACACACCAGCGGCTGATTGCGGCGAATGCGATACAGTATAGAACCTGTCTAAATGCACATGTGTATATGAATAACCGTTGAAAAGCATAAAAATTGCGGTCCCATGTATCAATGAACCTGCCTAAATGCATAACCTGTCTAAAAAGGCATTGTGTATGCGTTTACACAGGTTCTACTGAATTGGACTTGGTGGAAATTCTGATTTTCTCGATTGGGCTTTGCGAAAATGTTATCATTTCTATACTTGAAATAATCCATGCGCTGTTTGTGCAATATCGTACAGCATTTCTCCAAACGACTAATTTAAAAATCAATTTCAATTATCTTAAGAAAACCATCGAATGAAATATATGATTTAATATATTCCATTGTTTCTATAGGGCAATGCATAAATATCATTGACAAAGTACTACTTTTTAAATTTGTGAAGTCCATTGAACGATCTGATTTTTCAAATTATAGTTATCTGATTAAAATCAGTAGTATGTCGTGGATACCCACAATAATGGAATTCAAGTGTTTATTTTCGTGTATTTATATACACTGGCAATTGGTAATGTTTAAAACAAGAGATGCCGTCAAATCATAGTCAATTAAATATCAAATCTCCATAATGACTCCATTATGCCAAAATGCCTAGATCAATACAATGGTTGGGGCTAAATTTAATTCATTGCCATTTACGTAACGTATATAGCCAACGGTGAAATAAGGCGGTACAGACATGGTAGTCCGTTAATAATTAATAACCATTAAGATAGTCATTTTCCGTTGCCTCACGCAAGTTATGACTATATTCAGCAGCACAGCACGTGTCACGCCCCACCCTGTATATATAGGGTTCGACATCCGTGCATACAAATGATATACCTCGAAACAGTACACTGTCCAGCTTTGGTGTCCTTATAGTCTACTAAAAAATTCCGCACGCATTCGCATCAAGTTCAAAAAACTTATAACTACACTCGAGTCCAATAGTAAAAGTATCTGCATGTCAACGTTTTCTTCGTAGCAATATGCATATATACGTGATGGTGCCTTATTTTGCCGGACACCGATATCTCATATAGATGTCGGACATAAATTACAAACATAGTCAAGCGTCCAGACAAACCTCCATGTTAAAATTATACGTTACGCGCGGCGCCATATCATTACTCTTAATGCGGGTTAAAGCAGGGGCAAGGCAGTGCCTCTGAGCCAAACCTGGGAATGTTTTGCTCACCCACGCCAGTGCAAAATAGGTCAAGTAGACTGTGTTTCTATGTTCATGATTCCTCAAGTTTCAAGTTTGAAAACTTGTAAAGTAACAACTTTCATTTACCTCACTACATCTTGTTCTGATGTGCATACCTGCATGTATACAGTATTAGCATACTAGTCATGGGCACGACGTGGATTTCAACCGATTTGGATTGAATTGAATTGAAACGCATTAGATGCTTTTGTGCGCATGCGCTAATGCTCATTTGGCATCAACTTTAACCAAATCGAATTTCAACTAGATTGAAATCCATTCAGTTACCACAACTGTGATGGCACGGTTGTGTTTTGCGCCTATTTAAGAATACAACGGCATTTATTTAATCAAATTCAAGTTCATTTTCAAAAATTAGGGGTTTTTTTTTTCGTGAAACTGAATCGCAGCGGTACGCCTCTATGTTTAACGACTAAATCAAGCCACCAAATTGCCACTCTTGCCAAACTCAGTAAGTGGTCTAGCTTTTTTGCATTCCCATTTGACGAAGGTAAAATACAGTAGTATACATTTATGTAGAACTTTTTTTTTTGCAAATTCGCAAGTTTTCACGCCCTTTCATAATTATCTCAGTAGTGTGAAGGCAAAAGACACGCACTTTAGTCGTTATAACCAAGGGTAACAAATTAGTAGGCGTCATAATTTCAGAGATTTATTTCACTAATGCAGTTTAACTGAATGCAACACACAGCTCTTTTGAAATCGGGGAATTTGCCTGTTGTGAACTCTAAGCTCCTTCTAGCCTTTGATAGGATCAACTTTCCAAAGTAGAAAAAAAAGGATTGAAAATTCGATATACAACATGTGCCGTCTATTGGCATGTAGCCTTCTCGTCATTACATGTGAAAAAAAAAATATGCCCTCTGGTGACAAGCATGTATATGAGGTTAGACGAGAGACTTGGTTAAAAGGAGTTTGAAAATGCAGTTTTAAAAAATCCTTATATCCTATAGCCCCGTGCCATCCATCAACTTTCGCAATTTGTATCGGTTTTCCAACAGCCCTAGCTTGTTATCTAGTTTTAAACATGTATAAAGATTGGGTGAATGTACTCTATTCAATAGGCACGGTCAGTCATTGGACATGACGGTTAATTTGAATACCCATCCTTTCGGTGCTGGAGGTCTGGTTATAAAAAAAATCTGGAATTCGTCGTGATATGTTAATTTTGTTTAGCATGACTTATCAGATTAATTGCGGATGGGCAATTTTACGTCTGCCAAAACGCCCACAGCACTGAAGTGGCAACATAATGTAGCCTTATACAACATCAAACTGCATTCTTGAACCTGGGTTTCTGTTCTGTACTGTAATCTTGTATATTATGGAGGAGTCACGATCCTATTTTTTATTTAATGTACCCGGCTAAACAGGATCTTGTAAATTCGTGTCTTCTACATAGTTTTACATAAAAACATGTTTTTCATCGTTTTCCATGAAATCGCAGTAGAATAAAAAACATATTCCTCAAATGATTAACGACAAATACTATGAAAAAAACGTTACGTTCTCGCACAAAATAATTTTTGTATACAATGTTTTGGAATATTTGAATAAAATTAAACTGTGTTCATGAAGTTAACATAGTATATATATATCAATGGCAGCTCCATTTCCTATGGTTGCACATTAGGCATAACAGCTTACTGTTAGACCGGTTTTTACCCTACTTCGAACATACTATTCTAATACCAAGATTAATGTGCAAAACAAAATAAATTAAACTGAGAGATGAGTTTGTGTGGGAACATTTGCATATTTATGGGTTTATAAAATTCAAAGAAAAACATCGTCCCTTTTCTGAATAAAAACTGTATGTTCACCCTAAATTATGTGGTCATGATTTGGCATTTTGGCATAACAAATTGACAACTAGGGAAAGTTTATATGCACTGTATACACTTTATTTACACAAAAACAATGGTTACAACCTCCAATTTAATCGACGAAGAATTTTAACATAGTAGGTACTAAGAGTATGTACGTATATGTACCAAAGAGCTGATGAGCTTTTTGCGTTTGATATATTATATACATATATATAACAGTGCCTAATCTTTCAACAAACAGCTTAATAAGAAATTGTGTTTATTCTAACAACATAAATCCACCAAAACGAAGATCGATATAATACAGTATAGTATATGACGAACTCCAAACAGGAAATTTAAATGTCTTGTGTTCTATGTAAATTGAAATCCATCTCAAAGTACTTGGAGAAGTATGGATATTCGTCCGTTATGTTTTCCTTTTTCTTTCATCTGAATTGCTATCAAAGACTAAATGCAAATAGCATTGAACAAAAAACCACGTAAATGATATTTACAGTCTGTTAAGAACTTAAGAATGTACAAGACCACCATGTTTTTCACATTTTGAAAAAACTAGAATGATTTTAAACTGTAAGAACAATTATTAAATAGAAAAACATTAGAAAGCATTAATAATTCTACAATGTTGCCAAACACAAAATCAAAGACAAAAACTAAATATATTAACTGTTAAGACAATATATGACCAGTATGAATATATGCATACAGCACGTGATTAATTACAATTAAGTTTTTGTGTCTTTGATGTTATATTTGACAACATTGTGCAAAAACATGTAGAATTATGAATGTTTTCTAATGACTAGCTGTTTTATAATGGAGTTCTTGCAAATAAATCATCCTAGTTTTTTCTAAATATGAAAAACGTGATGTTTTTATACGTTCCTAACAGACTAACTAGTTTATTAGTGGAAAATGCACTCCAAAAAAGTTATTTTATATCTTGCCAATTCATTTCTAGGCAATAGAACGGATAGATAGGGCTTTTTTAATCATATAATGCTAAACGATATACTAGAAAGTTAAAAGTATATATGTCGAAATTGTTTCTTATGATACATTTCATTTTTTTTCAAGGTCCAGCGAGATGTAATTCCACAGTGTGCGCCTACGCAAATAAAGGGGTTACCAAGGAAATGCCCCCAAATTCTGCAAACGAGGACTCTGAAAGGGGCAGCAGAAGCATCAGCAGCACAGCCTTACCGGATGGTCTTCCTATGAATGGTACCACACTCTGCAAGTCAACGGATAAGTGCTACGCTCTATGGACCGAAGAGATTCACGACAACAAAACTGTTGTGAACATTTTAAAACAGGGTAAGCTTCACGACTTGATAAAACTGTCATTCAAATATTTCGTGGTTATCCATCTTTGTGGGTGTAAAAACGCAGACAGCCTTGAAATTAATATTAATTTGGCGCCTCCCTTCTCCCACCACAGCATCGCTCATTTGCGCAATTTCAATGTGAGCATTGTTGTTAAAAATCTATTATTAAACGTCCTTGGTGGTTGAGCGTTCCTTCAGGCTCACGCAATTAAAAAAAAAAAAAAAAAAAAAAAAAAAAAAATGCAAAATAAGTTGACACCCTGTACTACGAGAGTTTTCATATCTTCCATCTAGGGTCTAGGCTCTATCTAGTGTCATTAAACAAAAGTGTCTTCCTACTTTATATAACACGTTTATAGCAATTTCATTAGTGGCTCCAAGGCAAGCTTTCCTCGCTCCCCATACTGTATATTGCGCCAATAACAGGAACATGGGAAACAATTTCACGATCGAGGTTTTTTGAGTGGTTTGGTTTCTGGGCGAGAATTTTTTGGAAAAAGCAAAATGGCGTTTCATATCTCCTCCCTTCTACTAATTGCTATTTTTTATAAGCATCTTGGAGAAATGGATTGCTTTCAGTTGTGACCACCAGTAAATAACGCTCGATTGGCTTTTAAGAACCAAACAACATGTCTGAAAGTAATATTTTGGTATAGATAACAAAGTTCGAAGAAACTGTTTAAGAAAAAAAAAAAAGCCATGCATTTGTTAGGTTTAATATTAACAGTCGTTTAAGTTTTCCTCCCACGTGCTTATACGACAAAATATTCATAACTAACTTATACATACATGTATATGAAAGCTGCAGCGTTTTAAAGAAGACATCGTGTTGAAGTTCTTTTGGAACTTGTAAATATTACGTTAAAAATGTTCCCATTTTTGTCGCAATTTTAATTAATGAGCAAATGATTGATGCGTTGATAGGGATTCACATCGATGAAGCATTTGCAGTGCTAACATTAAATTACCGAACTATTTGCTTCTCTTTTTTTAATATTCAAATTCTATTAACTGTATAAAATAGCACAGAAGTTCAAAATTGAATATCTGAGAGCTCATTCATTATTAACTCGCAGAATATGGAGAATTTGTTGAAAGGTATAAATATGAAAGAGTGAAGTGAATGAACTGCTTCTCTTTGCAAATGTGGAATAAAAGTTATTTTAAACGTTGTTTTCACTTAAAATGTGTTCCTTCATGTTTAACCATTAGAATTTTCACTGCCATGGCACCCAGAGTCAGATCACTCGCTTTAAATGGAAGTACAAAAGCTTGTACCTTTGATTATTACATTATCAAATGCACTTGTAACGTATATACATATGTTATGCCAACAGTATTGCATTTCCAAAAGATATTTTGCGCGATAATTGCGTTGTTCATAGGACCCATCGGAGTTTCGACTGTTCAATAAAAAAAAAAAAAAAAAAAATGCGGGCAATTAGCTTTGATCATCCCAAAGATTACATCCAGTAAAAGGCTATTGATATTTTCCAGCCTAAATGCAAATTTACTTTGTTGAAAGGTAACAAAAGTCAACAACCTAAATGTTGAAAGCCTACAATATACTAGTGCTCCAAAATGCTTAGCATTTTAAATTTTGGATGAAAGTCGATAAACTTGTAGGCTAGTCACATGAGATTGCCACCCAGGACTCCGTCCAAGGCAATTCGCGAGAATTGGTTTGGCGAAATTTCCTTGGAATCTTCAGTTGTATATGGTCCAGTGTAGTTTAGCTGGTTAGAAATTCACGTAGTTTATGGAAGAACCTCTGACACCACGCGAGGCAGATTGTGTCCATTGACCCGAATTTCGTTGAAATGCCCCCTGTGGAGAAAAACTAATACCCACGCAACATCTTAAAGAAGATGCGTCCAATTTTTTGTTGTTGTTGATGTTGTTTTCACGTTGGAAATGTGGAAATCAAAACCATTCATTAAATGTGTCAAAATATCTTCCAGAAAGAAAGAGAGGTGCCTTCAACCCTCGCATTGCTGTCCGACAGTCTGCGTCCCACGCCAAATGGCAGTCCTGTGTATATATATAGCAAGCTTCCTTTCAATCAAGTTTTCAATCGATTTTCATGTGTGCTTTATAAAACCCGGGGTTCGTGGGGTTTGAAACATGGCGAAGTGATAAAGGAAAACGTATAGACCGAAGAAGAAGAAAAAAAACACGTTTTTTCTGTGGCACCACAACTGTGGTCATTGTGGCGCCATGTAGCATCACTGCCCAGATAAATTTGACCATAAACACGAGGAAGTGCTCTCGATGTCAGTGTCGGCAAATTTACTTCATTATACATCTACTACAGAACCCCCTCTCCATCACATCTACTCAACACTTGTCTTATCTGCTCTATTTTTTTATCTTAAGACACTACATTACCATCAGAACTGGGAAATGGCGTATCCACTCAAAGACCCTCCTGACTGATTCAAAGTTCTACGGTCTCCTTAATTGTCAGTGCTGTTAACATTTTGCCACGTCATGCTTATACGTGTTTGTTTAAAAATCTGAATTAATCATGCTCGCGCCATAAAACCCTTGATTAATAGTTCTCGTGGTTTCAAAAAACATATTTACGGGGCTCCTGAAGCAAATAACGGAAGCGGTGATAAACGGTATGGGTCTCTAGGAATGCTGCATCTTTTTTTTCCCCATCCTTCTGAATAATGTTACCGTTTTACCACCATTTTGTCCATGTCTAGCTAGGCATTAGCTCAAAAATCTAAATGAATCACGCTTGCACCATAAAACGCTAGATTAATAGTTCACATGGTTTATAAAACATATTTATGGGGCTCCTGAAACAAGTAACGGCAGTGGTGATAAACAAAATAACTAGTAAACCTTTCAGATTTCTCTCAGCTTAACTAAACCAAACATACATAAATTAACGAGCTCAAGTACATTGCCCAGCATTTTCATCGATTATCATATTGAAACTATACAAACGTTTAGCGACTAATAATTTCAGTAAAAAAAAAAAAAACTCAACATTGGCAGTATCATGGCATGCATAACTTTTTTCTTAGATTACCCTTGCCATTTGGAATAAAAAATTGACACGGTCACAAACTGATGTTTATAGATACATCAGACAAGCTTGAGTCCCCTACCTCTTTCTTTCATAATCGAAGTTGTATAAAATTTCCAGTTTAGCTGAATGTCTGGTAGTATAATTTCAGTTCATTATGCATTTGTCTTAAAATGGCACATTGGCCTCACAGTTTTATTTCAATAAAGCATACCATTTTTCTTTTTTATCTTCATTCAGAGTGCCTCGAGCACATGGTAAACCACCGTTAAATTATGCAAGAACTCTTTTTCAACTTTATAAATTTTAAAGGAAACAAACCATGTTGTCAGCTTATTTGCAATAAAAAATAACTGAATTATTGATGGGCTGTGATTCCCAGATAGTGGGCTTTGAAGTGGAATAGTTGCTAACTATTTAAGATCTACTGTTCAATTGTTATTTGTTGTATATCCGCATTTATCTTTGGACTATAGAAAAACATGGAGATGCTTCGTGGAGATATTTTGAGTTGGCATCATTTGTGGCAACTTTCGCAGGTGAACAGCTCAAAAGCTTGCATTTTTGTCTCAAGGTGGACTTGGTCTGGGAAATTCCTCGTGGTATAAATTACACGTATTCCATTAAAGTCTACTTTAACATCATTTGCATGTCAGGTTGCAGTTAGATACTGGACAATGTACAACATTTAAATACGTGTAATTACGTATTCGAGTTGATAAAACTTCATTTGTCACTCGCATGTCAGACATTAATTATAGTATATTCGAGAAAACATTAAAAATACCTTCCAGCAGACAATATTTAAATTAAAAACAGGACACAGTAGGCTGTGCTTTTGAGAATTTAAAATGAGCGTGTGCTTAGTTGCACTTCCCTACTTTATTTTTCTCTCACAATTATACAAGGAAAACAAACCCAATTCGATTGTGTAAAATTCAAACACGGTATTCAATATGGACGAAGGCAAAACCTAAAAAGAAGACTAAAAAAGCAATAGATATATGTAAATTTTAAATATGACCGCCCTAGATAAGATTTTTTGTTTATACTATATATATGTAGTTGTTAGTTTAAGCATGCATAATCTCAACAATTTTCATGCCAGTGATTAATACCAATCAATTGCATATGTACTCGTCATTTGTTTGTATCCCTTCAGAAGTAAATAATCCATCCAAGCGTTAATACCTCGGAATTAAATAGTAGTATGCCACTGTCATCATAAATCATAACTGTTGAATTATTCCGTTACTTACCCGTGAATAATTATAATGAGAAAGGGGTGTCGAAGCGTCCTTTCATCCAAATTAACTCAAAAGTCCAGATTCATCGACGCATACGGTCCAGTTAATGCGATTGGCGCATGCGCAAACTGGAGCTGCGATTCATTTAATGAGGATAACGTGGCCCGCACTTTATTCCGAAAGCAAATTAAATCGTGCCATCTATAATAATGAAAGAATAGTAAAACGGATTAGAAGACGAAGGGATGAATTTATGTACTCGTAAATGTACAGACTAATAATGAGCGTTAATCCTCCGTGACATAAGCTCAGGGTCCATTCTTCACGGTTTGCCTATCATTTTAACATATTTAAATTTGTCCGCGTTTGGCAGGTTATCAAAATGGTCCAATATATATTATATGAGGGGAGCATCGAGGGCAGAAAACTAGACCCAAATCAGAAGTAGTCCATTCCTATGACTTTCTAGCCTACTAAAGCTGATCAGCAACCTACTTGATGGTACTTATAACTAAGGCTGCAAAATCCATCTATTTGAAAGTACATGCATGTAACCGCATACAATGCACTCATGGGACAAATCAAGTCTATCTACAGTATAAACGTGTACGCTATCACATAAAACAGTAGCTGTGTAATGTCGATTCTCGAATACCATTCATAAGCAAATAATATAATAAAAAAAATGTATTGGTCGTTCCATTTCACGGATTAAGTTGTTTTTTTCGGAGGCAAGGCATCTTTATAGAGAGATAACCATTAAAACTGCGCATCAGGGATAAAAGGGTGCAACTGTCTATTGTACGTGTAGAAAAGTAAAGTTTTTCATTTGATAGTTTCGTCAAAGCCTGTTCAGCTTCATATCATATCATCATCAACTCCCTTCATCCTTGCACTTAAAATTGCACTAAAAAATCAATTCTTCTCACCAGCTAAGAAAGCTGGAGAAGGATCCATTGATTTGAGGACGAATTTATTTTTGGGACAACATATAGCCAGGTGTTGATAAATTGCCTGTTATAGCTTCAATCCACAGACGTCTTTTGAAAATAAGAAAATAAAACGGATCCGTAATAGTTGTCAAAACAAAATGATGGCATTATGTCATGGTACTATCTTCGATTGACAATTGATTTGGATGGTCACTCTATAGTATATAGTACTGTTACTTCACTCGAATAAAGACATCTGCAAATGCTCTTGGATGACCAATGCTTAAACTCTCAATTGTCAATGACAATCAATGCAATATTTCTGAATGCATCCATAAATATTCCATGAAGTAAAGGTCACTTTTAGATGAAACTTATTGCGGTTCCAAACCAAATATATAAATGAAAGTGAAGTTAGACGTATATATCTTTGATTTAGAATTGATCACAAGCTTCTATGCTCAATTCATGGTGTATAATTTGTTTACAAACAGGCCTTTTCAAACAAAGTAAACAAGCTCAGCTCCAGTGTGCACAAGTGAAGGTTATTGAACGTCTCGACTTTGATTATTCCGGGGCTTTATACATTAGGATAAAATGCTGTCTTCTGTAATAGCATTTCTAATGCAGTGCTGTAAATATAGTAATTACACAATGTGGAGAAATATATTCATCTGCATAATGGTGAAAGGAGAAACGGATAGCCAAAGTGATATTAAAAATGGCGAGTTTCAATTTTCATATGTTCTTTTTTCTGATAAAGTTGTCTGAACGATTGATTACATTCGTGGGTTCACTTTCGCTATAAAATGCTCAAAGTTATTCCAACAAGGAGTCTTATGCTATCAAAATGTAATTAGGCTTAATAGAATGGATGTAATCAGACTCATTGATGGAAAAATTGAGCAATTTTGCTCTTGAATTTATAAAATATATCCGGTGGGAGTTCTAATTTCCAAATTGCGTAGTTGTCAATGCACATAATGTCAACGACGAATGCATGGATTATCCTCCAAGATCACCGTCATTTTTCCTGGAAACATCTATCTCCCCACATTCGATTTCTATGAAAACGGAATTATAGGCATAGATGTAGATTTCGAGCTTACATCGTTATATCTACATATAAGTGATCGAAGAATGCAATTGCATGCATAGTATTCTTAGTAGCTCTCCTATAAAATAACGAAAAATATGGAATGTCAGCTACTTATATAAATTAGAATCCTTATAACACTGCAAATCTTCCTTTTTTTTTGATCCGATTATATCCCGAATTGGTTCTCGAATTCAGGCATTATTGGATGTATACATGAGCCAAAAGTCTATAGAAAAACTTTAAGACTCAGCTTTCCATTAAACGTTTGACTATGTTTCATATACCACAAGTGTTTTATATTGGATTCTTTAATAATAATTAGATATTAGAAAATAACCCTGTTATAGATAATAATTAACACTTGAGCTTTCATAATAATTAAGTTTGAAACATATCAAAAAAGTTGCCTTATCAGGATCCTCTCTCATAAAGAAGTGTGTATAGCGTCTTCAACTTTGTAGTCATTGGTGTTTAAATTATATTTTTCTTCTTGCTCTCTTTACAGGATGCTGGGAGACATCGGGCAAATGTGATCAACCCGAATGCGAAACTGATGGCAGGCCCACAAAGGCAATGTCAAATACCAAATTTTGCTGTTGCACTGGAGATATGTGCAATGTGAATGTTAGTGAAAGTGAGATGCCACCTTACACCGAAGAACCAGCACCTGCTCAAACAAGTAAGTTCAAAAGTTGTACTTGTAGTCCAACATTTTCATATTTTTTTAAAACTTTTTCAACATAGTTTAGGCTCCAGCAGATCATGCATATACGGTATACTTAAGGTCATATACATAGACTATAACCTAGTGATGATGTTGATGCATACAACGCCAAGCTCGGTATAACATTAACAATGATTTAGCGTTCAATGAGAGTTTATGGACTGTTACAACGATCTACAGGTATAATTAGTATCCACTAAGCAGAAAACATCCTTTTGGTTATTAGCTGAACCTAAGTCATGCGAAGTGTCGTTTCTTTGTAGCGGCTTTATAATCGTCTCCCCGCTAAGTCTATTGCCAACCAGGCATTACTGAAATCGCAATCATATACTAGTTTGGCTGAACAAAACAACTCTTTTAAGCAACTAATCTCTGTGGCATTGTCCACATTATGGGTACAGTGCCTCTTACAAATCACTATCTCAATACTGGTTTATGCGTATATGCAGGCGAAGGAAATTTAATGAAATACCAGAAAGAGGTGAAAGATACTTTAATTATTATTGGAATCTAAGAGCGGCGATTGTTAATGCTGTTTCCCTGGTTATTTCTATTGTAATATTTCGAAGAAAAGAGGGATTAATTTCGCGTGAACAAACTCTTAAGTTTGTTTTCAGAAACTTGCAGAAGGACTTTTTATTGTCCGGGTTCGTATACACAATAGAATTCCAGCGGCACACATGCTATGTTTCTCATCCATTTCTACCAATACACGTTTCTTTGCAATTATAGAATCATCTAATTATGTACGCCTTTCACTGAGTAATCCTTTCTATTTATGAGTCTGGTCACTAAAAATGACCTTATCATGGCAGGTTGAAACTAAACATGCTATTATATCGCTATACAACATTCCATTTTGCCTGTCAAAAAAAAAAAAAAAAAAAAAAATTCGGTATTGAGTACCGTCACATGCCACACAGCTGATTTAAGCGTATCAAACATCAACAACTATCTTCTTCCAAAAAATGATTGATTATTCATCCTACTTAAATGAAATGGAAAACTTTTAGTCTGCATGCATTATTGCATGCTAGTGTATAGACTATCCAATGTCCGGTCAAGTTAAAATAATGAATTTGAGCGAATCCATACAAAAGTCTGGAGTCGTTATGAATATTTCATACATGATCCATTGCCAATATCTATTATAGTGGTCATTTCCGTACTAAGCCATTGTTCATTTTCATGTCCTTGCCTTTCTGTTACCATATTTTGCTGTTATTGTGCGGGATTGTCTAATGGTCCATAATGGCTATTCAAACAAGGAATGGTACATACATGCAATATGTAAGTTTTCGATCATCTCACTTGCTATAGAACAACTCATCCAAACAGGCAGAGCGTGAACTAGTCCAATACCAGTGATGTATTTTCGCTCTAAGCCAAGACAATCCAGACATCCTTTGCACTTATTCTTATTAGTTTGGTAAACGTCAAATGTACTCAAAAGTCAAAGCTTGCTCATGCATTCGTAAACATTCACCCAATTGTACGTCATGGCGATTTTATTATGTCGTAAACGGAATTGACTGGCGAAGCAGTCTAATGCCTTTCAATGTCTCATCGTCGCGCGCACATCAAGTTACATTGTTTCAGACAACCATATGGTAACTGACAAAACCAGAGTCCACCATGTAAACTTTAAAGCTAGGAGCTAATGCACTATCACTGCTTGTTTACTGTTTCTATTAAAACTTAATTTATATACTGCTAAACTGTTGGATGCCTGTCGGCAATACAAGTATATTAAAAGAAAAACACGTTCCATCAAATTGGTTTCAATACCACACTGCATTAACCATAACCTAAGAGCGTTGTTCATATAGAAATTCAAGTTTGTTTTTTCTTCTAAAAAAGTGCAGGTACCATTAAACTAATTGCCTGTCTTATGGTCGATTGCACCAAATTTCATCATCTTAAGCTTGAAATTAAATTATCCTGAAATTGCTAACTATAGCACTATGCTGGTGTTGCAACAAAACATGGGCTCAACTAATGACACTTGCATTAATAATTAACGTAGAGTAATCACGACTGGAACTTTCTAAAGCAGAAATGTACAGTACATTGTTATTTGCGGGCATCTATAGGTGAAAATTACCACATAAAACATCTATAGTAACTGATTCCAAAATCAAGTGAAAGAATGATGACATATGTCCCAATCAAAGTATTTCAAATACGAACAGCTAGCCTTTTTGTTTTTCCAAAAATCCTTCATGGGTGATCCCAATATATTTAATTTTACGCCTTGGATATCGACTCAGGATAGTACAAATGATAATTTGATCAAGATACAAAGTTTTCAATCCGTAACGTATAAATCAATTTGATTCATCTTAGATCGACAATGAGCGCCTCGAGAGGTGGCACATTTTATTCCTTCAGCATTGTTATTTACTCTTCCTTTCTTTCGAGTAAGTTAGCATCAACGACTGCAAATTGCAGTTGTTGGGCATTATCCCTACTGCATGTTAAGTATTCGCGAATGAGGCAGATCACATATATGCGTCAATCTGCCAGATCAGGTGAATTGTAGATGGGTGCGATGTCGCCAGACTTCGACTCAGAGATCGAAAAAAGTAAAAATCAATAGGACATGATGGCGTACATAGAGAGGAGTGACAACGTCAGAGTATAGTGATGTGTGTTTTCCATAGACAACCGGCATCAACACAATGGGACAAGAAAGAACTGGAGAAGTGTTGGCATAACCCTCCAACCCTATTACTCCCGCACCAAGAATCGGAAAAAAATGTGATAGAAAACGCTGTATAAGATGAAATTATTCAGAAAATGATCCACTCGCAACATACAACTATGGACCTTGCAAACGTAGGCTGTTTGGCAAGCTATATAACATGATATCTATGAGTGCAAAAACAGTTAAGAGCTCCATTTACAACAGAGTCTCCAACGAGCAAAAATCACCTCACTCGATCATGATGTCCGGAAAATAGATGATCATAGAAGACAACGGAAACGAGCATTCTCGTACACATGCCAGCTATATACAATCACTGGCATTGGATATCGATTAGTCAATCCTGGAAATTTACAGATGACGATTTTGCTAAAAAAAATGTCTTGGAAACTTGTTGTTTTTTTATCACAGCTAAAATAAATTTGATATTTTCCTCTTATTATATTTGTTGGATAAAAGAATGATGTGGAATCGAGTTAACAAAATCTCTCGATAAAAACAAACATTTTGCTAGATATTGGACTATTTTGAGTTTAAACTTCTGAGCTCCTCAAGACTAGTTTAGCTCAATAAATATTAAGAGGTTGATGTTATATATTAACATCGTAAAATAAAACGTTTTGGAGTAGCACAACAATAAGCTTTTTGGTGTAAAATGGTGTATTTATTAGCCAATTGTATGCCAAATAAATGGAACTAAAATTACAGTCAAGCATATAAGCATGATGCATGTTGTATGCATCGTAAAACTAGAGTGGTAAATATTGGCAAACATTTTTTACCACAATCGGCCCTCCACAGTGAATACGCCACTATAGTAATCAACATAAGTGAATGCGTTGTGTAGAACCTACGCTTCTATCTTGTTTTGCATAACATGTAAGTACCAGTAGACCCAAGGGGAACCTGTCACCTATTTCCAGTTGAGAAATCATCATCTAAAACACGTATCGTCAAGCGAGATGCTAAGTGGTATTACTATTGCAGTTACCTTAGTCGTAAATGCTATTTTCAAATAGAGACCTGAAGCCAAGTTATCAGCATCTGTTTGCTGATGCACTTTTAACGCGAAGACAGGTTCAGGCATGAAGTCGTCCCATGGGGAAAACGCTTTCAATTCAGGTATTTTTTTCGGTAATTGCTTTGAAAGGTACGTTAACACATCCAGACAGCCAGCATCAATACTATATACAGTATAGGCTATACACCAATAACATTTAAAACAGCTTACCACCAAGACCCTTTACATATAATGCTTGATTTAGTGCGTGCTATATGGAGGAGTAGAGCCACGTGACAAAACAAGCGAGGCATTCAAATACTTTATTACATATAGTATTTTTTTCAAATATATAATACGAACGATTAATTTTGCAAACGTTATTCTGTTTTACTCACGTGTTGCATATTAAAAACGGTCATCCAAAGGAAATCGAGGGTGGTACGCATCACTGAATTATTACCATAAATAAATTGGAATTTAATATGCATGTTTTTTTTTTGTGAAATATAAAAGAAAATGGACAAAGGAGCTTGTAAACTCCATTATTAGCCTCGGGTGAAAAGTCATGGAGTGTGATTTATCATATACATATATGGTTTTAATTATGAATATACATGAAGGTTTACATATTGCATATCTTCAATTGAGTACCATAAATTAACATGCCTTGTTTTGAACATTTCCTGCCTGTGTCGCATAATGAAAAGTGTTAAAAATGGGTTTACGTGTTTCGATAGTCCTCGTTTTCTAAAGTGGAAGTGAAAAGCGAGAACCAATATTATGGGAACATTCATGCATGACCACTTGGTGGCAAACGAATCAACATATGTCTACTTGTTTATCAATTGTTGCATGCGCTTTTCATTATGCGTCACTTTGCATATGTTTAATGACCTCTGCTGGAGTTGTTGATTCAAAAAGCTCGTCATTAATTTGGATGTTTATTAGCGTCGACGTTAATGCTTTCATGGAAAAAAAAAGTTTTTACAAACTTTTGATTGCAACACGCTCTCTTCAATTTATAATAAATTCCTAGTATCTATACGATATAGCGTGTTTGTCATTAGAAAATTGCACATGAGTAAATCATCTCTCTTATTAGTCTATCACGTATTCTCCATATATATGTTTAAAAGGAAGTTCGCCTTTGTTCTACTCTCACGATAATGCATGAAATTTGGGTAAAAACCAGTGATTTTCTTAAATGTGTGTCCACCTCATGACTGCATGCTGATGTTAAAACGGTATCGTCCCTCTTTACCGACAACGTTCTTCTGACGGCGAAGTTGGTCTAAACCGTTAAAACACCCCTTAAATCATGTTAGGAACTTTCAAGTGATTAGCTGTAATTTCGAAAATTTTATGATTTTTTAAAGCATTCCTCAAAAGTTTGATAAATTTGTTTATGCTCCTTGTTGATGATGATGAACTCTGGAACCATCTGCATGCATGACTTCAGCAAGAAATTTAAAAATACTGTACAAGATGATGAACTTTAAAATAGCAATCGTGCATGCATCGTTGTCGAAAGAATATAATGCTTATTAATTCTTAAATTTGTAAGCTTACTAAGCGCTCTTTGTTGAGAAATGTATTATTTAAACTCACTCGAGCTTTATTTTCCTGATTTATGAAAATAGAAAAGACTCGATAATGCGTAAAACTTTTGTGCAGTATTGAGGGGTCTTAATCCCTATATAAGGGTAGGCTTTTTTGAATAACAGATTTAAAAAAGCCAAAATTTTCTAGAAACTAGCTGCTTTGAAATAAACATAAATATACTAGTTCATTTCGACGTCACTGTGCATGAAGTTGCTGGGGAACATTCATTCACCAACTGTAGTAGATCGTTAAAAAATTAACTACAGATTTCAAGTTGAAGCTTTTAGAGCCTTTAACAGATAAGTTTACCATGACAAAAATTATAAAAAACAGTTCATTATTGCAATTATTAACAATTGTAGATAATTAATGTTTCTCGTTTATTAACGTATGTATCATCTCATTCATTAAGTTGCTGTTTTTAAAATTTGCCATGTCTGGTTGAATGAAATTTAGGGAAAAATAGAGGCCCTAAACAATGTCTCTGAGACCCCAATACAGCGTTGATTATACCCTGGACACACTATGTACTTAAACTAGTTTAACTCTACTAAACTACATTACCTTAGGTAGTGTGTCCATCCTTGGTTAGGCTAAAATAGTTTATTTCTCAGTGAGAACTCCGTTATACCCTGGACACACTAAGAACTTAAACTAGTTTAAGTCTGCTAAACTAGATTACCTTAGGCAATGTGTCCTTCCATAGTTAGCTAACCTCGTTTATTTCTCGGTTAAAACTCGGTTAGTGTAAACGACTTTTAGAAACAA
>JAQGBW010000995.1:0-30834 GCA_034698625.1 Julus scanicus | reverse complement strand
AGTATCGGTACTGTCCAAAGTATTGGAAGAAAGTATCGGTACTGTCCAAAGTATTGGAAGAAAGTATCGGTACTGTCTAAAGTATTGGAAAAAATTATCGGTACTATCCAAAGTATTGTAAGAAATTATCGGTACTGTCCAAAGTATTGTAAGAAATTATTGGTACTGTCCAGAGCATTGGAATTGGTATATTCATGAAATAAATACTTATTTTTGTTAAAATAATTTCTGAAGAGTTTGTCAAATGCTTGTTTCTCAACTTACTGCAGAAGTGTATTTCTGAAATTGTTGTTGTATGTAAAAGCGTATTTACAATTTATCACTTTTTCAAAAGAAACTGTTTAGAGGCAATTTCATTTTGAATATTGTTCTGAAATCGCCAGTTAAGCCGGAGAGCCAGATAAGAGGAATTATATTTTAGTATAATGACCTTAATGAAACTCTTACACATCCCTATTCGTCTACCATGAACCTCGTGTATTTTCAGAAAATTTAAACTTTTAACTTTCCTCAGTTTGTTGTTCAAACAATAAATAAATATGGCAAGTTTCTAAAGTCGAAATGGCAACAAGATGCGATGTTGAATTTTTTTACCTTCGATTCTTGCTTCTTTCCATGTTTATTTATTTTTTTCTTAAAAAAGATGCGGGGGAATACATTTTATAAAAATATATGGGGGTCCTGGTAGACGAAGCATTCCGCATAAGGGTAAATAAATTTTGCAGAAAAGTCCATCTGTTAAAGCAAATTTATAGTCTGAATGTTTGAACATTGCGGGTATATTGACGTTGACTTCCCCTTAAAACGAACCTACAGTTAGTGCCCCAATGATGATTAAAGTTTGTTTTTGTCCCCCATGCGGATTAAAACGTTCTACTTATTGAAAACTCATGTTTGTTACAATTTGAAATTTTTGTATTTATTTTGGAAAAAAATTCAAATGAAAAGAGAACGTCGAATGTTATGGAAAATGTGTTCTATTTTGTTATCAATATTTTACGTTAAATAAGTTAAAATTTCGTAAAAATTTCAGGTTTTTTTCATTTTAATTAGTATAAGATAATTTAGGAACACGTTGTATGGCCTTAAATAATTTGTCCACCCGAGTACCATTTTCGGTAACATGCATAGTTCTAATGGATAACATCACGTGACGATGATGTTAATGGGTTAGTCACGTGATGTTGTCCTGTATGATACAGCATTTTTTCGGTCCATGGTGTTAATTTGGTTTTATTCTTTGATTTGTATAAACACTTATTTGTATACACCTATATTTTGATACTTTGTTAATTTCTAATTTACAGTATAATCCAATCAGCTGCGGCACATAATGAACCATAATAGTAGTAGTTATATACTACATCTTGTCACACCTCAGAGGTGGGAATTTAAATTGTGCTGACTTAATATGTACTTTAACCGAAACCAGTTTGACGTAATATTTAATTGAAAGAAATTAATTCTCATCACCTTCTAAACAGCTGACAACCCTTTTCCCCTCTCGTTTGCATATTTAATTAGCTACTCTTCACTACCAGTATATCGGTATACAATCTCTACTTATTAAATTTATACCAAATGTTTAGCATAAAAATTGATTTTTTAAAGTTGATGCAAGCATTTGCCAACACGTACTATTAAGCACTGGTTCTCAATGGTGTGACAATATATTGGAACACATCTGAATGTTTCAGAATCTATCTAACGGACCGTGGGCATCATTCCACTTCTTGGGTCATTGAACTTTCTGGGCTTCTAGCCAGCCAGTTGTTGCTAATGTGATGTCATCTTCGTGATGTACACAGGTGTACAACAAAATTCTGAAATTCCTGTTACAGATTACCACCTCCTGCATCTCTTAAGTTGTCACAGCTCTAAGCTATGCAAAAAGCAAATATTTTGCTGGGTTAAGTATGCGTTTTACATTTTATTTTGATTGCATTTTTAATTGATGCTTTTGGCCATGTATAGAAAGCAGAAACTCTTAAGATAATAAAACATTTTCATACACACCCTAGTAAAAAAAAAGAAAGAATTTTCTATTGTTATTTGGAACGTTGTTTTCTATTGGTATCATTAGAAAACTTGTATTGGTTTTAATTGTTTTCTGTGGTTTTCTATTGTTTTCTATTGTTCAGTCAATACAGCTAAACCATAGAAGTCAATAGACGTCAATAGAAGTCAATACATGAACCATAGAAAACAATTAAAATCAATAGTGTCCAAATAACAATAGAAACCAATAGAAATCTCTATTGGTTTCTATTGTTTTTTTCACCTGGGCATTCATTTAGTTAAATCACATATCTTTATGCCTAGTACACACCAGATGAAACGTGAGCCTGAAATAAAGTTTCTTCAAACCAAGTTGTCGAAACATGGTTTCATAAACATATTTTTATAAACATGTTTGTCCAAATGTAATTCTTCACACAGGAAATATTTGCTGGTCAAGGTTTGCACCACGCACTTCATTGCAGACGACGCTTGTACTACTAGGTTCAACACAAAAAAACAATATCCCTCATGGAGTATAAAGGCCTTGGTAGGAGCGTCTTAGGGTAGGCGCACACTAGCAACTTTTTTGTTTATGGCTGCAAGCAATTGCACAATCACCAGTGTGCACTCAAACACTTGATCCCACACTTTCATTTTTACCAGCAAGTTTCCTCACTCCTGAAAGGCTAGGCGCACTAAATAATTGAAATGGGTTCCATTCTGTAGGTGATTTTATTACCAAAAACCTGTTTGTGTAATGGCAAACTGGTTTTTGGTGCTGGAAGGTGAAAAATAACACTAGTGCACACCTATCTTAATAAAACCTGTTTCAACTTTTTAGTTGCGTGGGCAAATAAATCGCCAGTGCTTTGAGCGATCCATTTTGGTGATTAAATAGTTGCTTAAAAAAAGTCGCCAGTGTATGCTTAGCTTAACCATGCAACAATGTTTCATTGATTTCCTTAGATCTTTACCACCTCTTGACCAAAAGTTTTTAGAAACTTGGTTGCAGAAATCAGGTGAGCATCCACATATCACAAACATGTTTGTGAAGCCCTGTTGTTTCAGTTTTATGTTTCATCTAGTGTACAAGGCATTACAATTTTAGATCAATAAGAGAATTAGTGAATGCACAAAAAATGTTTTAGTAAAGTGTCTCAATGCTCCCCAGTCGACCCTACTGATTGAAAAAAATTACTGTATTAATTGAAAAAAATACATTTCAATTGAAGATAGTTAGTGAGTGTGAAATGGATAAAAACCACTAGTTTCTGGAAAGCTTTTTATGCAAGCTCATGGGGTTAATCAGCGATTAAGCAGAAACCTGATGCAACCGGTCTACTGCTTTGGTGTTAATGAGATTTTTGTGCGCCAAATTTTTAATGCCTGCTTTTATTACTGGGCGACGTCATGAATAACGTTTTAGTAAACAACAGGGTACACTGTGTATGCAAAGCAATCGCCCCCATGGTCAGATGACTAGACATGGACTGGCCACGCCCATTCCCATCATTTTTTTTTTTTTTTTTTTTTAAATGTAGGTGAGAGGTGAAGCCACTTGCGCGTTTGCAGGTGATGAGGACCTCTCGTCTGAGATCTATGCTAATATCGGCGAGTTGGGGCTAATTATTATCATAATCATAATTAATATTAATTGCAATTGCAGTAATTGTCAGTCTGTGGACTGTAGTTATCGATTGGCGACATATGGGGGGATCAAAACTCAGAACCAATTCCTGCCTGCGTTTATATATATTTTTTCATCTCTACTCCTGTTTTTTCTGCCTCTCATCAATTTCTGTTGTCTTCGTAGGGATTTCTTGAGTCGGTTTGACTTTAGGGCGGCCCCCTTGCCCAGGTGAGCGCCCCCTAAGGTCAATAATGCGCTCTCGACGTATATTTTATTTATGAATGTTATTGGGATTTTTTTCTTGTTTTTTATATTCTGTCGGGGGCTTTCTGCATTCGTATAGATTTATTTATGAATTAATGTCGGTTTTTTCGATATTGTTCCATGTCAGTGGTGATGCCACTTTCCCACAGGTGGTGCTGGAGTGCACGCAATCAAAAGGTACCTATAATCAGTTGCCCTAATGTCGGCTTCTAAACGTAATCGCCAATCAGAGCTGTTCGTTTACTTTTGTGCTAAAATTCTATTCTAAATACATTGAATTGAACAGGTTATGTGAATTGGTATTATATCGACGGTTTTGTTAGGTCAATCCAATTAGTGGATGTGTACTGTATATTATCACCATTTGGAACAACTTTTAGGTCGTTCCTAACTTTTAGGTCAATCGTTTCTACATATTGCATATTTCACCATTTAGAATTTCTTCGTTCCATTTATAATAAATTTTATACCAATCCGATTAGTTCCTGCTCACCATTTAGAACAGTTTTTCGGCCAATCTAATTAGTTCCTTCATACTGCATATTATTACCATTTAGAACAACTTTTAAATAATTCAATTCGATCTTTAATACTTCATATTATCGTCGTTTAGAATAGCTTCATTCCATTTCTAACATGGTTTAGACCAATCCTACCAGTTCCTACACACTGCATATTATCACGATTTAGAACTTCTTCATTGCTTCCATAATAAATTTTAAGACCAATCCGAATAGTTCCAAAATTCTATATAATGTTTATGGATAACACCATTTAAACAACTTCATTCCATTTCAAACATTATTTGATTAAACCAGTCCATCAAGTCCCTGTTAAGAACTTCTTTATTCAATTTTGATTAGTTCCAAAATTCTATATAATGTTTATAGATATCACATTATTTAGAACAACTTCATTCCATTTCAAACATTATTTAATTTAACCAGTCCATCGAGTCCCTGTTAAGAACTTCTTTATTCAATTTTGAAATTCTTTATTTAATTTTGAGCTTCTTTATTCCATTTAGAACTTCTTTATTCCATTTAGTACTTCTTTTCTCCATTTAGAACTTCCTTACTCCATTTAGAACTTCTTTATTCTATTTTAATCTTCTTTATTCTATTTGGAACCTCTTAATTTATTCCATTTTCAACTTCTTTATTCCATGTTAAGCTTCTTTATCCCATGTTGAACTTCTTTATTCCATTTCGAACTTCTTTATTCCATTTCGAACTGCTTTATTCCATTTCGAACTGCTTTATTCCATTTCGAACTGCTTTATTCCATTTCGAACTGCTGTATTCCATTTCGAACAGCTTTATTCCATTTCGAACTGCTTTATTCCATTTAGAACTAGTCTATTCCATTTAGAACAACTTTATTCCATTTAGAACTTTTTTATTCCATTTTGAACTTCTTTATTCCACTTGGAACAACTTTAAGACAAATTCAATTTGTTCCTACACATTACATATGAAATATGCAGCAATGATTTAGAAAAAAAAATTATGCAATTTATTTCATTTTTCATAGTAAAAACATAGTTGCGTAATATATGTCTCAGTATACATTATGGGAAAAACCCTATCTTGCATACTTACCTTAAGTCAAATAAAAAGAATTTTGTTTTAGATAACCAAATTGTGGGTACTTAATAAAATTGGTTGAGTAACAGGATAGTCAGCAATGGCACTTGAACAAGATCCAATTGATATTAATCGGTATACACCTAACTTCACCTTCATCAGTTTTCGCACTAGTCTTCATTCGTCCTAGTTGACTTTGCTTTTTTATTATCTGGCATTTTAATTACGACCATATTTACATTTACCGTGTCGCGAATAAACTCATTTTTAAAACAATTTTTTTAATCAGCGGCAGTTCTCCAGGAATAAAAATAATCGATATTTATCGATCGTGGCGAAAATCATTAGAACTTGTGCCCTTATATATATGGATTTTGCACTTGTTTTTCTTTTTACATATTCACATAAAAAAATAAAACTTGAGGGGTTTGAATTTTCCAATCAAGCATATAGTACTGTGTACGTTCCTAAATTCATCGATGGATTAAGAGGGTAATAATTCTATGTCCACCATGAGAAGAATGTCAGACTTTAATTTGAAACTTACTATACAAATTATACTTATGATGGACCACATTAAGCCTTTGGATGGAACTTTATGGTCATTTAAGAACTATGTTTAACGACCAAATGGCCGTGTATAACCACGTAGAGTCTGCACTTATCCTGTGATTGGGAATATATAAGTACGCAGGCACTGTACTTATCCTGTGACTGGCTATGTAAAACATCGTAGGCACTAAGGCAGTGTACTTATCTTGTGAAGGGGATTATATAACCGCGTAGGCTCTGTACTTATCCTGTGACTGGCCATATGTAACCATGTAGGCAATGTACTTATCCTGTCACTCGCCATATATAACCACAATGACACTGTACTTATCCTGTGACTTGCCATATATAACCACAATGACACTTTACTTATCCTGTGACTGGTGATATATAAACAAGTAAGCACTGTACTTATCCTAGTAATGGCTGACTTAAGGCGTTCCTTGGAACTGGGGCCCAGTCTGTCTCGTGTCCTTTATGTACTGCGACTTTACAGGTGTCATGCTCAGCTAGTTAATCCTGCTGACCCTCTACAGGATTATCAAACTATTTGTTGGGACCTCTTTACTCTTAGGGCCCTTAAACATTGCCCACCAACCAACTGCACTTATCCTGTGACTGGCCATATATAACCATGTAGGCACTGTACTTATCCTGTGACTGGCCATATATAACCATGTAGGCACTGTACTTATATACTGTGACTGGCTATGTATAACCGCATAGGCATTGTACTTATCCTATGACTGGGCATATATTAACATGTAGGCACTGTACTTATCCTGTGACTGGCCATATGTATGCACCCTGTGTATGAAAAAGTTTTGACCCATATCTGTTTTTTCCCAAACCCGGGTTCGCCTCGATAGTTTTTCAATTCCAGCGATGAGACAACTGCTGAATTTGGAAATGTACACTTTATTGTATAGCTGTTTGCACCTCTGTATTTTTAATCATTTTAATGGATGGGAGACTGGGAATGAAAATAATGGCGAGAATTAATATTAAAAGGGAGAACAGGGAAAAAAAGAAGGAAATTGAAATGGAAAAAAAACGGAAATGAAAATGAAAGCTTGGGGGGAAAATATTTCATAATTATAAAAAGCTCATGTCTCACTCACTCTCTTCTCTATTTTTTTATTCGCTCTCTCACCCAAGAAAATAATAATAAAAAAAAAACGCAGCCAACGCCCAAAATTAATTAGAATTACCAACCAGTAGATAGACTTTCCATTATTATATTGTGTAATAATATAGTAATAGTCATAATAATAATAACAACATTGCATTATGTCGCCAGGAACTCGAGAATTTTAATGGGCGTTTTGGATAAATGTTGATGGAGTTATGTTGCTTGTTTGGGCGAGTCCAGCGCCACCTAGGATTGCGTTTCAGAAATTAGTTGACACGTTTTTAGTGTTTACTGATTGATGGCAGGGGGAAGGACCTAGAATCCATTAAGGATTCAAAATTCAACCATGCCCACATAATGTATATGAATTTCAACCGATCTGGATTATTTATTAAAAATGTGCATGTGCGCATGCGCTTCTTGCAACTGATTTTCATAAGACTGGCGAAGTCGTACTCGTATTCATAGTGACTTCTAAGCATATCGATTTTCAGCTAGGGTGAAATCCATTCCATGACTACAGCTACTATCAGCTGGCTTTGGGTTGGAAATTACATCATCTATGAAATGAGTTACAAGATCACATCTAGAGTAACCTACATATGAAATCTAGCCACGAAATTGATTTCACCCTAGCTGAAAACGAATTTGGATAGGTTGTATCGGAATTCTAGACAAAAGATCAAATTGCGGAAGCTCATTGTTAAAATAGGGCAGTGACAAGTTCTCAGGAGATACTTGGACTAGACTGTGCTTGGACAAATGCACGTTTGGGTCATAAGGCAGATGGATATTTGGGTAATGGGTCATTAAGGTGTACGACAATTGGAAAGCTGAACAAAGGCACGTAGGCTATATGACCTATTATTTAACTGTTCACTTGACCAAAGGACCCTTTTAAGCAAATATCCTGACGTCGCCAGCAGTCGAGTGGGTTACGTGCTCTCGATCCTAAGGTGCGTGAAGGTTCGCTCCCTGGTCGAGGTCGGTGAGAATTTTTACGGATGGGATAAATTCCCTAAGTTGCGGCTCTTTCGGTTGAGAGTTTAAACCTAGGTCCTGTGTAGATTGTTGCACGTTAAAGACCCCTCGAGAGGAAGTGGAAGGGCAAAATTACCAGATGAGGCACTTGTTTAGAACACGGAACCAGGGGGCGGAAGGTAGATTTTTCCTTGGCTCCGCCCATGACATTTTGTTGCTACTGTTTCTTCCCGCCATATCGTTAGCTATAAATATGTTAAAATTAATTTCGAAAGTTATTAAAGTTTCTTCCCGCCTATTCTTCAGTTAGGTTAGGTAAGGCCCGTCTCGCCATTTTTAAGAGGAGTGGTTGTTATGTTTCCCGCCATTTTGTTAGCTATAAATGTGTGTTAAATCCGATGTGAAATAAGGGCGGATCCAAGGAAAAAATCTACCTTCCACCCCCTGATCCCGTGTTCTAAACAAGTGCCGGTGATGAAGGCCCATTCCCTGTCTAGAAATTGGCAAACGTTAAAAATCAACAAACAAACAAACAAACAAACAAACTTGACCAAGGACCCTTTTAGCCAATTATCTTAGCGATTGTCTGCATGCACATATGCATACTTGAGCTTATGACTCTGCCCTATATCCAATGAGCTTCCGCCCTTTGAGATTTAACCAGGACACCGGATGTATCGACATGGATATGCGCGCATGTGCACAGGGCAGCTAATTTTCGTAACCTCGCCATTGCGCATGCGCGTACGACACATCCTACTGGTCTGTCCATGTTTTGCTGTCAGGAGGTTTGGTCCATATCTTGACCCTGGCCAGCCCCTTGCACTGAGCACCCTTAAACCCTGGTGAAAAAAACAATAGAGATTTCTTTTGTTTTCTATTGTTATTTGGAACGTTGTTATTGGTATCAATAGAAAATTTATATTGGTTTTATTGGTTTCCATGGTTTTCTATTGTTTTCTATTGTTCAGTCAATACAGCTAAACTAGAAGTCAATAGAAGCCAATACAGGAACCATAGAAAACAATTAAAATCAATAAAGTGTCCAAATAACAATAAAAACCAATGGAAATCTCTATTGGTTTCTATTGTTTTTCGCACCAGGGAAGGCTTAACCCTTTATGATTCAATCTTAGTTTGTCTATTTGTTTCACTGTTCTACGCGTTATTTGTTAATGAATAGTGTATTGTTGATGTTGTTATTGTTATTTATCTGTTTTTAGTTATTGTCAGGGCGCCTTTTACCTTACTGTCTTCTGTAAAACCACACAGGGGCAATCCCTTCTAGCACGTAAGCCAGCAGTGATTGCTCTCCAATAGGGAGTGGCCTTGTCTTGTCCATCTGGGGCCGACGGTAAATTTGTTTCCGCCGCCAGAGGGCCAATGAGATATTGATGGACGTCAGTGATTTGATTCATCGCGTGTGTGTATGTGTGTATGTGTCAGCATTTCAAAAGGCGTTTCGATTTCTTGAAAGCGCAGGTGGCGACACGTGACGCCCATTTTTGAAATATGCAAATTTGTGAGTGGCATGGCTTGTCTCCAAGCCGTGGGTTTAATGAGGTCACTGTCAAAATAAGTTATTAATTAAACGCGCGTTTAATATATGCGCACACACATGTGCCCGCGCAAAAATCAACACCATTAAAACAGTGTAAATAGTAATTAAAGATGAAAATTTGCAGAAATTGCACACTAAATATTTATTTTTACAGACCTACGTGCGTACCTGTTTGATTTATTTCAAGTGTTAATTAGCACCATTTGGATGGACGTCATTTTTGGATTTTGGTTCCGTTGACTCGCGTGCGTGGCATTATGTTTTTTAAACGGACTTTTGGGCCCATCTGTGCAAACAATGACGTTTTCAGTTTCACAGGAAAGTTTTTGTGAATTTTTTTAAATTTGCACGTGGTGTCATGGTATAATTTTCACGCTAATTGAGCACCTCGGAATAACTAGGTCAGGACGTTCTCAAAATTCGTTTTAAAATTTACTTTTAAAATAACTCTTTTGAATGACCATAAGGTTATTTTACACATGTGGTATCATGGTATAATTTTCACGCTAATTAAGAACTGAGGACGTCCTTTTTGAATGGCCCTAAGGTCCATTTACACTTGTGGTGTCATGGTATTTTTTTTCACGCTAATTAAGCACTTAAAGACGTCCTTTTTGAATGGCCCTAAGATCCATTTACGCATGTGGAGTCATGGTATAATTTTCACACTAATTAAGCATTCGAGGATGTCTTTTTTGAATGGCCCTAAGGTCCATTTGCACATGTGGTGTCATGGTATAATTTTCACGATAATTAAGCACTGAGGACGACCTTTTTGAATGGCCCTAAGATCCATTTACACCTGTGGTGTCATGGTATAATTTTCACGCTAATTAAGCACTTCAGGACGTCCTTTTTTGAATTACCCTAAGGTCCATTTACAAATGTGGTGACATGGTATAATTTTCACGCTAATTAAGCACTTGAAGACGTTCTTTTTGAATTACCCTAAGGTCCATTGACACATGTGGTGTCATGGTATAATTTTCACGCTAATTAAGCACTAGACGACGTCCTTTTTGAATGGCCCTAAGGTTCATTTACACATGTGGGGACATGGTATAATTTCCACGCTAATTAAGCACCTTGGATTAACGGTTAGGGAAGTAATTAAATGCCAGGACTGCCCCAAAATTCCTTCTAAAATGTGCCTTCTATTCCCAGCGCCCTTTCCATTTATTCAGGTGCATGATGTGCTGTATATAAATCAATGACTTAATGAAAAATACAATAATTAGTGAATGTCCATACTGGCTACCCCTCAATCTGCCCACAAGGCATCTCCCCACTACCCCTCCTTTAAGGACGTCTTTTTTGAATTTCCCTAAAGTTTAGTTACACATATCAGTTCCGTCTTCGCTCAGTGTGACAACCGAGTGAAATTTCTTTAGTGTCAGTGAAAATAGTGTTCCGTTTCCATTTCTCATCCCCCCCCCCCCTTCATAGACGTCCTTATTTTTTTAAAGTAGGGTGTCCAGAAAATGTGTTTGAACGTACAAATGCCCATCCTATAAATTTCCAAACACCCGCCTCGCTACCAATTCCACGACATTTTATTCAGATTTTAATTGAAATTTCCTAATCTCATAGGGAAATTCCAGCAAAAAATTGGTGTTTAATTTAGTCATAATTCCCGACTTTCCCGAGGTTTTAAAGTTGAAGTACATTTGGGACTGGGGACACATTTCTTCTGGCGTCCATTTCCTTTTTACTGACCTTTAAAACTGAAAAATACCATTATTAGTGGACGTCCATAATCTCTTTCCCCTCCCCGTCCACATCGTGTCCACATGCCAGCAAACCCCCTACTACCCTCTTGAGGACGTCTTTTTTGAATGGCCCCTTATCAAAAAATCCCCCACTCCCTACCCTTTGTCCACATGGTGTCCATTTTAGACCAGACAACTAAAAAAAAAAAAATAAATAAAACTTGAAAAATACCATCACGTCCGTTATGGCTTTTCCCCTCCCCCCTCTTGATGACGTCCTATTTTAATGCCCCTATATAAAAAACTGCCCCACCCCACCTTCTGCCCACTTGGTGTGCACATGCTAGAAGACCCCTTACCTCCGTCTTGAGGACGTCCTTTTTGAGTAGCCCCTTATCAAAAAATTTGAAAGTTTTCCCCCCCACCCTCTGTCCACATGGTGCCCATTTTCGACTAGACCATCCCACTCCTCATCGACGTCCTTAATTTTTTTGAAAAGTAGGGTGTCCAGAAAATGTGTTGGAATAAACAAAGCCCCATCCTATAAATTTCCAGGCACCCACTTCCCAACAAATTCCACTACATTTTTCCAGATTTTTCCGATTGACGGAAATTGATTGACTTCGAAGAGAAATTCCGGCATAAAATTGGTGTTTAACACAAACTTAGACATAATTCCCAACTTTCCCTACTTTTTAAAAATTCAAGTACATTTGGGATCGGGGACACATTTATTCCGGTGTCCATTTCCCCTTTCACTGGCCTTTAAAACTTAAACAGATAATCCAAAAAGCGAACAATACCATCATTTGTGGACGTCCAAAATGGCTTCCCCTCTTCTTCTTCCTCCCCCCTCCTCTTGAGAACGTCAGTTTTTAAATGGTCCCTCATCATAGATCTCTGACCATTCATTTACACACGTCCATCTCAGTGTGTTTTGTTTTTTTCCCCAGTTTCGACACTGATTAAATGTAACGGAACGAACACGTAACTGATGTGTGTAAATGATTTCAAGTCATCCAGCTTTATAGTATAGTCCCTTATATATTGTTGAAGTAGTGGCATAGATGAAGGAAGGCAATGTTTTTTTTTTTTTCTGCTTATGTTTTAACAATGGTTTCCCGCCTTAACAAGGGATGTGGCTTGCCCAAATTGATTTTCTTGAAAATTTTCAGATGCATAATGCCCTTGTGATAGCGTGTTCAAATCTGTGCTTTTCCATCTAATAGCGCTCAAATATGGGCGTGGCAGTGGGCACAAGGTGGAAAAGGGCTGGTGTAATTGATTTTAGTATTGAAAATTGAGACTTAAAATCACTCCATTCAGCTAACGGGGTTGAATTTAAGAGGTCCATTGAGAAATGAGCAATAAATCGATAGTCTTAGTGATATTTACCCCTGGGGATGAAAACTGAGAATCGCAGCCAAGTTTTTTTTTTTTTTTAACGCCATATACGTTTTATTTCTTTTGTGTTTGTTTTGTTATTGTTTTGACCTTTAATATTTTGCAACCTTGTTCAGATATTTGCTCACGTTCTATATAACAAAAAAACTATTTTTTTTTATATAGATACGGTAATGTTGAATGTTATGATGCATCAAAGTGTATAATTCGCAAATAGTAAATTTCTTTCAAGTTTACAGTGAAATTAAGACATGTTTTAATTAGCGAATATACATTATAATTATTCAATAAAACCTGTCTAAATGCATCCTGTGTAAATGAATAACCTCTCTAAAGGCATAAAATGTTCTGGTTTTGATTTGTGGCCTGCGTATATAAATAAGGGGGGATTACAACCTATCCCTTTCAATGGGTAAATTTTAAACGACACTCACAGCCAAACAAAAAGAGATTAAATAAAAATAAAAAGTGTTTAAAATAGCTTGATGGATCAGCAAGTGCATCATATTGTTGTTTTTCACTTTAAACTGGTAGATTTTTTTTAAAAGAAATTAATAAACAAGTTTGAAAAATGTCCGTTAATTTGAATTTTCGTGCTGCCACCTGCTGGCAGCATGTGCAAATTAACGGACATTTTTCAAACTTTTTTAATAATTTTTAAAAAATCTACCATTTCAAAGTGAAAAACAACAATCAATT
The DNA here is from genome assembly GCA_034698625.1 of Julus scanicus. NCBI lineage: Eukaryota > Metazoa > Arthropoda > Diplopoda > Julida > Julidae > Julus > Julus scanicus. Next base: position 17,315 of record JAQGBW010000995.1, on the reverse strand, counting down.
TTAATTGCTGATTTATCAAGCTATTTTAAACAATTTTTATTTTTATTTAATCTCTTTTTGTTTGGCTGTGAGTGTCGTTTAAAATTTACCAATTGAAAGGGATAGGTTGTAATCCCCTGAACCTGTCTAAAAGCATATTTTTCATCGGTCCCAAGTGTATGCATTTAGACAGGTTCCACCATAGTGTGTAGCTCTTTAAACATTTAGGACTGAGGCACTTTTGGGTAATGTAGCTTTTTGTCAAGTACCCTTGCTGTCTTAATACTGGATCCTGGTGTACTTAACTATACATACCAACTACATAATGTTATAAATGTTGGACATATACACATACATTATCTCCATGTTGGACAAGCAATATGCCCATTTTGGACCTGCATATGCTTATTTTGGACATGCATATGCCCATGTTGGACATGAAATATGCCCATGTTGGACATACACATGCAATATGTTAATGTTGGACTTGCAATTTGATAATGTTGGACCTGCAATATACCTATGTTGCTCGTGCAGAATGTCCATGTTGCACTTGCAGAATTCCTTTCTTGGACCCCTCACTGTCACTCATTGAGACGGGGATTTTCATGGAATTTTCGTTCAGTGTTGGTTCACTTTTTTAAAGGTCCTTAGAATGGAATGAAAACTTAACAGTCGATTAAGTAGTTGACCATGGTAAAACCCACCAAAAATGGTGTTTTCTAAACCATGGCAAGGGTTTAAAGATGAGGGTCAAATGTTATCCATTAAGAGCAGTAGCGTTGCGATGATATTTGGCGCCCTGGGCGCCAAGGCAAAACACCTATAAGTTGCCCTACCCCCTCCACTGGTATCTGGAAAACTACATTGTTTGTATCGTATTACCTAAAATTAGATTATACTTAGTAAGTTTCAACAATAATGAGTTTAATATATAATCCAACAAATCCTACTTTGGGCGCCCCCTAGCCACCGGCATTGGTAACGAGTTCCCAAGACGTGGACATCACTTGTATGCGTCCACTGAGGAGGACATGAAACTTGGGACATCCTGTATGTTGGCACTTATTTTTTTGTTGTTTGGCTGTGACCCAACCACCTGTGATAAACAAAAACGTGGAAGGCTGGATTTTTGATATTATGTTTATTAGTCAGGGTGGAAATTGGTACCCATCTTTTGATGAAAATAAATATGGACCACGCCCATTTAATGAAAAAAATGTGATTTTTTTGCACTCGTTCCTCGGTTGGGGGAATATGTCAAATTCTGGCATTCTTCGACAGTTTGTTGAGTTTTTTTTTGTAAAAAAAAACGAGCTTTTGGAACACTGAAATCACAAACTGGTAAAATCTCATCAACTTATGTTTTGCCCTTTTTGATCTTCCAAGATCTACTTGGCTATATCAAACTTAATCGAGGCTTGGAGGAATTTTGGCGAAAGATGGAATTGGCCCGAATGTCTTCTTACCGGTTTTATGTGATGGATGATCATGGGTGTGACCGCAGTTTTTTCTTCCGTTTTTGCGAAAACAAAACGTGTTTAATGTCACAATTTTTATTGCTAAGTGGCTTCGTGGGTTGCATTTTCTCCCTCGCTGCTCAAATAGTTTTGGACAGTTTTTTTGTGTGTGTGTGGGTGCCCTATATAGGCCTCGGGCATATCACAGATGGCGCCACCATCTTGGTACCATACATCAGACTTGGGCAAATTGTACTCATAAGTAGAAGTACTGATTACGATTACAGTGGACTCTTACTTTATAGTATAAGTAGAGTACATGTAATCAGTAGTTATATGAAATTAGTAATCAAACTTTGACAAATATATGTACTCATGTGCTGAAGTACTGACTACGAGTTCCTGTAGAGTACTCATGTATATGAGTACTGATTACGAGTATGGCGGATTGCATAAGTATCGTTTAGGGAACTAACAGTACACAGTACATCCATTAACAAAAGGACCATAAGTATAGAAATGAGGGTCATTAGGATCATTAGGATGACCCTCATTTCAAGTTACTCAAATATATTAAATGCGACTCAGTTACTTACTTAAAAGTATTTCTATACACATCCGATTACATTGGTACTCATAACTTCAGATTACGTTAATACTTAAGAACATTTGTAATCACCCATTTAGAGTACAATTTGGTAATTTAGTGCATTGTACTCATACATTTTGAGTACATTTGCTTTCAATTACTTTTGTACATTTTGTATTAAATTACTCTTTTTATATATATATATATACTCACTTTCAGTACTTTTACTAGTTACTCAAATTCCTTCAATGCACTCAATTATTGCCCAGCACTGCTGTACACATTCGCATATGACTATTTATGGACATACTTGCCATATATGGTCCATACTTCTCCATATATAGCTTTTCCAACCGGGTCACTATAAAAAAGGTGTACTGACATGACAGTAGGAGAAGACAGTTGGTCTTAAAAACAGTATAATGCCCTCTCCCTTTATAATCTAATGGCATACATTATCGAAATGTTAACATTGAAGGTTTGACAGTCGACCCTTGACCTTTTCCAGCCCCATTACTTCGCAATGCAACTTAAATGGGCCTAATTCCAAGCAATAAAAATATTAAAAAAATGACAATTTTAAATTGCTGGTTCGTTTTAGCAGTAATTGAAGATTTTTAATGCCGCCATTTCTATGCAAGTAGGCCTAATGGAAAATTTTACGCCCATTTCCTTCTCTAAAATTCAATTAAACGCCTTAAAATAGAAGCGCTTTTAAGATATTTGAGAAAAGGCCGTATATCGATTCTGAGGCAAAGTTGGCGCGAAAATTATTAGATTAATTTCTTAAAAAACGTTCAGTTGTTGTGATAATGAATTTCGCTTTAAGCAATGAACGCTAGGTGGCGTTAGATGTCTGAGTGTTCTTGTTTTCTTGTTGAAAATTTCAAGATATGGAAATATACGAGAGGCGGTCAAAAAGTCTTGCATATTCGTTTAATTTTCGAAAACCTGATGTCGTACAAGAAAACTGAAATAGCCATTTTAAAGAGCAGGAAATTTTGGTTTTAAGTCACCACATGGCGCTACAATCATGCAGAATTTCAAACAAACTTTCAAAAACAAAATGGCGCCTCACTGCCACTGCCCACAAGATCAACATATTTGGGTGAGAAACATTGAAACATCCACAAATACTTCCCCTACTTTTCACCAAGCCATTTCCATCTCTTTGGTCCACTAAAGGAACACTTGAGTGGTCAAAAATTCCAAACAAACAATGATGTGAAACTTACAGTTCGGCAATATCTGCATAGCCAAAATAACGCATTTTACGAGAGGGGTATAAGCAATCTCATCAAATGTTGGGATAAATGTGTCAACAAACTTGGGTCCTACATTGACAAATAGCAAATTTTCTGCTCATTAAAATGACTACTTCAGTTTTTTTGTACGACATCTGGTTTTCGAATAATAAACGAATATGCAAGACTTTTTGACCGCCTCTCGTATATTGGACAAATCATTATAAATCACTGTCTATCACTATTTTAAAAGGTTCAATTTTGTGTTTGCACCACATATTTGGTTGAATCCTGTTTCCTGTAGCACCTTTCACCCTTAATGCCCTGATGCTGGTCCAAGACGTCGCAAGGCCCTGGAATTAAGTATTCCATCATTTGTCTATTTCTTTTCTGGTCTCCACTTGTTGACAAAGAGGAAAAGTAATTTATCTTTTATTATGACGCATCTGATAATAACGTGCATTAGGCCTAACGTTATATTGGTGCAACATACGGGTGTCCATTGGCTCCTAGGCCCTACACAGACATGGAAGTCTGTCTTTCCTCGAATAATATTCTCGTCCGTTGCAATTGCGTATTCTTCATCATCATCTTTTTGTCATCTTTTAATCTCGCTCTCTTTTCTTTTTTAATGCCACACTGGATTAATTTCAAAATAAATTCGTGCGATTCCACTTTCTCGCACTTCGGATTATTTCGGAAATGGACACTGGTCTAATCTCGTTGCATGACTTGGACGATTTTTTCCCATTCATCTTTCCATTTTGGTAATTCCTTCGAAATCAGGTGTTTGCTGAATTGTGGCTTTTATGGCCAGTAGCCTGGTGGAAATGCAATTTGACTGCCATCTTGGGGCTTTAAGACGTTTTTCTTGGAAAGATTAGTTTTGTTCGGAAAATTGAAGATCTTGTTTGGAAAGAATATACTTTTGCAAGGGTGGTGTTTGTATAGAATTATATTTTTTTAGGGGGAAATTAGTTTTTTTAGTTGGATTTAGAATGCGATTTTTGGTAAATTAAAGGAATTTGTTTGGATGAAAAATACTATTTGTGGATCAATGAGTGTTTTGTTTGGATAGATATATTCTTGTGTGGAGAAATTAGGGTTTTATTGGGATAGAATATACTTTTGGGGAAAAATGTTTATAGAATATATTTTTGTGGACTAATTATTATCGAATATAGTTTTGTTGAAAAATGTTTATACAATATACTTTGTGGAAAATTAGGGTTTTATTGAAATAAAATATACTTTTGTGGAAAATTAGGGTTTAGTTGGAATAGAATATACTTTTGTAGAATATGGAGGAAATGTAATTTATGTTTTGTGGAGAAATGTGAGTTTTGTTTAGACAGAATTTGCTTTTGTGGAATAATATGGGTTTTATTAATAGAATATGCTTCTGTGGAAAAATGTGGTGTTTATTGTAAAAGAATATACTTCTGTGGAAAAATGTGGTGTTTATTGGAAAAGAATATACGTACTTCTGTGGAAAATGCGAGTTCTATTGGGGTAGAATATACTTTAGTTAAAAAATGAGTTTTGAAAAACATTATTTGCCGAAAAATGAAAGCTCTGTTTGGATAGAAAATTTATTTTGCGGAGGAATAAGGTTTTTTTTTTATTGAAAAACTTTGAAGACAATATATAAAGGTCTGTTTGGATAGAAATTACATTTTGCAGAAAGAAATGAGGTTTTATTTGGATAGGAAATACTTGTTGTGGAAGAAAATCAGAATTTTATTTGGTTGCAGTTTTTTTTAAAAAAAATGAGGGTGTTTTTATGTGTACAAGAAATGTTTTTTAATAAAAATAAAAAAACTTATAAGAAATTTCGTTAAAATGAGGAATTTGTAAGTAAATCATTTTTAAGTCATTTTAGACGTTTTATATAATGACATATTTGATTTTTTTTATATTATTATTTATATTTTTTTTTATCACATTTATCCTTTTTTCAAAAAATTTTAATTTTACATTCATATTAAAATTCTTTTCAATGGGTCTATTTACTAGAAATTCGTCATTCACATATGTACTTATACAAATACATACATACGTATGGTATGTACATTATTCGTTTTTTCGATACATAGGAGTTAGGTTACTTAAGACTATTTTGTACCCTGAATGCGATATTAAACTTACTATATGGAAGAACAAAGTAAGATCGAGAGTTTTTTTTTTTTTTTTTTTTTTTTTTGCAAAAATTTCAAATTTGAAGAAGGGAATAGCAAGTATTGCCATCATCTCTCTTCTAGCACTGACATCTATTTCCAAAACAAAATTATGACATCGACCCATGACGTAAGGTTCCCCTTGAAGTAAAATAATTTTTTAATAGGTTCAGTAGAAGTCATGAAATGAACAAATTTCTTGTAATTACGATTCATAGAACTAGAGTTAAAGAAAACTACTTTGGTCTATTTCTAAGGTCACATTGAAAAAATTCTGAAAATATTCGATTTGTATACCGGTATATAGTTTTTCCAAAATAACCATACTTTAGAATGATACAGACAAATGTGAACCACTTATAAATGATGAAATATTGTGCAAAATTATTAGAACAAGGTTGTCCAGTAGCCTTGAAATTCGGGAAAGTCTATAATTATGTTTAAAATTTGTCTTAAACATTTAATTTCAAAAATCCGACAAAAAATGTTTTATGTCGAATTTTTCAAATTAACTTAATTTTGCAACAACTTAACAAATATTTTGTTTCGAACACTCTAGAAAATTGTTCAGACTATGGACAAATATTAAGGAATTGGTCGTGAAAGGGATGCTTTAAAATTTAAGGAACGAGTCTTGAAATCCTTGAATTTTTCCCAAGAGATTTACTGAACATTCTGTAGAAAGTAAATCTTTAATTCTCTTACAAAATTCCGCGGTACACCTGTTGTCCAGTAGCCTTGAAATTCGAGAAAGTCGGGAATTATGTTTTAAAATTTATCTTAAACATTTAATTTTAAAAATCCGACAAAAAAATGTTTTATGTCGAATTTTTCAAATTAACTTACATTTTGCAACAACTTAACAAATATTGTTTCAAACACTCTAGAAAATTTTTCAGACTATGGACAAATATTATGGAATTGGTCGTGGAAGAGATGCTTTAAAATTTTAGAAACGAGCCTTGAAATTCTATAGAAAGTAAATCTTTAATTCTCTCACAAACTTCCGGGGCACACGGCTAATATGGACTATTTTTTAATAAATTTCTAATTTACATATTTGTTTTAAATTAATTTTAACGAATTAATCTTCGATCCGGTTTCTGATCTAAGTCAAGACACTAACATTCCAAAAATCAACTTCTGAATTTCCATTGTACAAATAGCTGAATTAGATCCCAGTGAAATGTCAATTAGACGAGACTGCATTGCCCAAGTGTTTTTTTTTACCAAATGTTTTTGTGTTTGTTGTGTTCGTGTTGTCCAGTTGAGATTTTTTTATCCCCTCCCGAGTTTTGGGAGTTGCAAGCATTCGCTTTAAACGTGCGACTTACATTTGTTGTTATTATTTATTAGGTTTTGATGTCACCCACTTGAACCTCATCCGACATTTTCTTCACTTCGTCGACGTCCTTTTCTCTTCTTAATTCGCATCTTAAGGATCGTCGGAAAACGAAAATCAACCTCCTTAAGAAACTGATGCAATAATAATTCCTTTGTGAGTTACCTGCTGTTTTTGCCTTCTTTTTTTTACATTTCCCTTCTATGAGACTTCGTTAGGCAACTCTTAAAACAACATAAAAGACAAGCGGAGGAGAAAAAAAAAATCCTCCCTATGTATATTTTATCCACGCACTCGTGAGCTGACCAGTGTCCACTCAACAATGACCCCATCCTCCTTAACCACCTTTTCAATTATTCATCCAGGAGGAATTTGATGATGAACAGTTTTTCGATCAAGACTTGGATCATTTCTTCGTGCTAATCCCAGAGATTTTCAGAGAGGAAAAAAATAGTGAAAATGCGATATATAGGTGTGTGAGCATTGACTAGAAAAGCCCAAACTTAGGCCTTGGTGAGCACTGTTTGCGTAATGAATCCGTGCTTGAGCCTGAGATCGATCTCATGCTCATGTCGATGCGATCTCATAAATTATTACCAACCTTGCTATCGATCAGAAGATGAAAGTAAATTGAATTGGAAAGTGCGTGGGTTTTTTCTACCGAGTTCGAACTCAAACTCAAGTCACGATTTGGGTTATGAAGTCAGTTTACTAAATGTTAGGGGTTCTCAACCAAAGTACACATTTAGGACATTTTTGAGAAGCAATTTGCATGTATTAGACATGTATCAATATTGCACAAAAAAGTGATTTTTATTTTATTTCATCCATTGAATAAGTGAGCTTCTGCTACTTGAGATCGAACTCAACCTCAAGTATACATGTCCCGATTTGGATTATGAAATCAGTTTGCTAAATGTTAGTGCAATATTTTGCAAAATAGTGATTTTTATTTTATTTCTCCATTGAGTGAGCTTTTACTACTTGAGATCGAACTCAAACTCAAGTTACTATATCAACTCAAGAATATGAAGTGTTCAAAACAGATAATGTAAAGTCTTAAATAATGTGAGAATTACCAAAATATGACACTGCGACTTTGAAAAACCGCATGAAATACGTACACTCCCCCTGTGGTACTCATCCATGAGTACAATTTACCCAAGTCGAATTACGACTCATCAGTGCTCATGAGTACATATTTACCCTAGTCTGTTTACTCATTTCACATGACTACTGATTATGTGTACACTCTACTTATACTATTGAGTATGTTTCCGCCTCAATCTACCCATGAGTACCATTTGCACAAGTCTGATATCCACATCCGGTTTGTGCCATATCACATATTTTCCACCAGTGATTTTTCTCTGTTCCATTCTGTCTCTGAACCCTCAAAACACATGGGTCCTAGGAGTATATGGCACTCTGTAGCCAACAAAACTGCTTTTTTTTTTCTTATTTCTTATCAGTTTTATATGCCCTATAGCCACCTTTTTTTTTTTTTTTGGGCCTTCTTTCCGAATTTATTCACACTTTGCTCGGGTTTGATATTTGTTTTAGTGCAAGCATTTGTCCTTAATATGCCGTCGTAAAAGTAGGCCCGACTGACCACTGGCCATTTTCAATAAAAGCGCCTTCTTATTTTCCTTCGTTATCGTTATTAAAATTAGCCACACTCGCGCCAATTAATTGGTCCTGGAAATGTAATTGCGCCAGAAGAACTAATGGTCTTTTTAGATATTTTGGTCAGCCTCCTCTTTTGCGTCCATCCCTCCCATTTATATAATAACTGCGAAATATGACCAATGTCCGATGTACGTGTTCTAAACTGCCTTTTTATTGCCTTTTCAATGGCCGTTTGCAGAAGACGGCCAAACTGTTGACCCACCGCCGACCACCCGCGCCATTTACGACTCCCTCGACCAATGGACAGCCGCTGTCCACTTACCATTGCTCACTGCGAGGTTCGTCACCTTTCTATATAGCACGTGCGTGCTTTTCAAGCGCCCCACGGCGAATTTGGTAGAGCCGGCAGGGGGCGCTGCGTAACTCGTGCGTTCTAAACAAGCCAGTCATCATTCAGGTGCCATTCTGCCTCTAAAATGTACACTGATATGGCACTGCATATGAGGATAGATTTGGGCATTGTGTTGTAGTAGTTGCTCTTATTGGTTTATCATTAGATGTTGTGACTCATTTCAGACGAAGGGCCAGACTTTGGCCAATGCACGTTAGTGTGTCACTCTGCATCCATTCCCATATTGTTTATAGAGGTGCAGGTCACCACATTGGTACTGGTTATATTTGGATAGATCTGGATATAGATCAGAATTACATCTGTAGATAGATCAGGATTAGATCTGGATTACATCTGTAGATAGATCAGGATTAGATCTGGATTAAATCTGGATAAATCAGTATTAGATCTGTGGATAGATCAGGATTAGATCTGAATTAGATCAGTGGCTGGATCAGAATTAGATTTGTGGCTGGATCAGGATTAGATCTGTGGATAGATTAGGATTAGATCTGGATTAGATCTGTGGATAGATTAGGATTAGATCTGGATTAAATCATGATAAATTAGGATTAGATCTGGATTAGATCTGTGGATAGATTAGGATTAGATCTGGATTAAATCATGATAAATCAGGATTAGATCTGTGGATAGATCAGGATTGTATCTGTGGCTGGATTAGGGTTAGATCTGTGGCTGAATTAGGGTTAGATCTGTGGCTGGATCAGGATTAGATCTGTGGATAGATCAGGATCAGATCTGGATGAATCAGGATTAGATGTGTGGATAGATCAGGATTAGATCTGTGGCTGGATTAGGGTTAGATCTGTGGCTGGATCAGGATTAGATCTGTGGATAGATCAGGATCGGATCTGGATTAAATCTGGATGAATCAGGATTAGATCTGTGGATAGATCAGGATTAGATTTGTGGATAGATCAGGATTAGATCTGTGGCTGGATCAGGCTTAGATCTGTTCTTGGATTAGGACTAGATCTGGATGAATCGGGATTAGATCTGTGGATTGATCAGGATTAGATCTGTGGCTGGATCAGGATTAGATCTGTGGATAGATCAGGATTAGATCTGAATCATTGTGTTGTAATGTTTGCTCTTATTGGTTTATCATCATTGGCACTGGTTTTAAAATTTCAAGCAATATAAAGATAGATCTGGGCTATTGTTCTTATTGGTTTATCACCACCACATTGGTACTGGTTTTAAAATTTTAAGGCTACTATTTTTGAATTAGAAATTATAGATAATGTTATTTATAGAATATTTTCAAATTTAGTAGGGCATACATGCATATTTTCCTTCGAATTTTCTATATCTGCTTTTAGATATAAATGTATAATTACATGATGTATATAAAATGCGCAGTATACTTGTACAATATTTGCATCATGTGTATCACGACGTAAGAACATGGCATGTATTAAATATTAAATACAACAAATAAATTATGCAGAACTCTAGCTGTTACGTTATGCAGTAAGGAACTGTCAATCAAAAATTTGCAGAATATGCATTTATAATAAAGGAAGTATGCAAATAGTAAATGATGAAAAGTAAACAATGATACTTTCTGGATCTTGTGATTGGCCCCTGAATAAAGCAAGCTTGATCTGATAATTTGTTTTAAAACGATTTGATTTAGTTTATAATCTCATTTTGGACATTTGAACATGTATTTTAGAATGACTGTTATATTTAGATATTGTATAGGGTCATATATAAAGCGTATACCATATATGGACCTGTTAACTTCTTCTATATATCCATTTCCATGAATGTGAAATATGTAATGTTTCCACACATCTTAGTCACCGCTAGGTGGCTCTGCTTGAAAGAAGATTGGTCCTAAGTGCAACCGGTCGTTGTTCCTTTAAAACCCAAGCTGTGCCTTAAACCACAAACTGGTCAACACAAATATGGCGTCCAGCAGCTTTTATTCCTTTTTTTTGTCCGTTATTTTAACGTCGGGGGAACCATTTAGGAATATCCATTAAGATTGTTCATTTTTGCTTCTCCGAAATCCGAGTTGGATGAGGGCCGATCTTATTTTTATTGTTAATTTACTTTCTAATAAAGGCCCGGGAAATGTAGACTAACCAACGCCTGGCAAAAACTACTAGGGTAACACCTTGCATCGCATATAACGTGATTGATATTTCGATAAGGGGAGCGCCTCTGGAAAGCTACAGGAACTGGAGAATGTGTGAACGGAAAATGTTTTGCTCGGGGTCGCTTATTGATGACTTCCAACTATATATTCTCATGAAAATATTGGAGAGATTCAAATATAAGCACGTATTAGTTGACAAGATGGCGGTATATCCAGACCTTGTAGCAGTGGCGGCACTAGGGGGGTGCGGACCGCACCGGGTGACACCAAATTCTTTCCACTGGGTATCCCAACATCTTAAGGTCGGTCGCGTCCAGAGATTATCAACAATGTATAAAATGCACAATAATACAATCAGTAGTAAATTTCTTGACAGATTCTTTCCCTACCGATCTTACGCACTATGGAATACTTTACCCTTTTCCTTACGACAACTAACATTTGAATGCACAAACTACAAGGGTATCCGGTCGTGTAAACACTGGAAAAGGGCACTAAAAAACTATATTGTCGAGGAAACTTGAAAATGTTCTATCGTCCTTATTTTAAACCACATAGTTGTTAAACAGTTTGTTCAATTCTGACAATGTTGCCTGTGCTCCCAAGTTTAGTTTGACGTAATGAGCATAAAAAAATGCAAAATAATGATCAAATTTTAGTATTTTCTGAAAATATTCCATTTTATATTTTGATTTGCAAACGTGAATTTAAAAACAAAAATCAGCAAAAATGTGCAATTTTGGAATGTCTGGATTTCATTTTTTAGTGGAAAAAAGTAATTTAAACGAAAGTTGAATTAGTTTTCACCCTGTATTTGGTAGAAGACCTTGAATTAGATTGTTCTTTTATTGCCTTTGTAAATAATATAGGACCTATGTTTATAAACGTTACTAAGGATTCTGCATGTTTCCGTTATTTGGCACTGGCGGACTCGGAGGAGGTATCTATACTATGGGGTGTCGTGAGGGCGTGACACCATGAGTTACCGCACTGGGTGACACCAACCCTAGTGCCACCACTGCCTTGTAGAGATTGTTTCATGCAATAATTGCATTGCAATAGGAACCACATTAATTTTTTGTGAAAAGAATTGTGTCCAGAAAATTTGATGGAACGTACAAAGGCCCATCCTATAAATTTCCTAGCACCTTGTAGAGGCCTTGTAGAGATATTTTCATGCAGTATTATCATTGCAATAGGGACAATTAAAAAAGACCTCCCCGAGATTCCTTCAAAAATTAACCCCTTACCCCCTATCTCCATAGGGGGGAATTTATAAATTTTCAAGCACCTGTCTCGCTACCTAAGTGGATGCGTCTCACCTTTTCCCAAATCAGTTGTCTCAGTTTGCCCCAAATAGAGATTGCCCATATAGATTTTTAAATTGCATCAAAGGTATAATTACATACAATTAGAACGATACATTAAAATGTGGAGACTTTGGGGCAGTGTGGTTAAGAATGTTTTCAAATAAATATGGGCTCTAAACTTTTTTTCACTATAGAGATATGCCTCCAAAACCGGCCTGGCCCAAAGTTACCCCACATGATGTAATCGTTATGCTCAGCTGTTTAAGCAGGTCAATTTTGGCGTGTCACTTCTTGGACAGGAGTGTCCATCCTATTTTACAATTTTAGTTGAGGACCACCACAAGTCATCACAAAAATGGACCTGGGGCTAACACTTTCCACCAACTTACACCCATTCAATTTGCAAGAACCAATAGACTAACACGATATGGCGTCAATCTTGAAATGATGCACAAACACACGGTCATTTTTCGATTGAACACTTGGTTTTCATCACCAATCTAGTATGGGTATCTCTCCGATAGGGTTAAGACTCTTTCATGTGCCATCATTAGTCCAATGGTCCTAGTACAGCAAGGTAAATCTCTCCAGCGCCACCTAGGGCTTCAGAGCAAAAGTCGTAAAACACGAATGGTCGCCTCGGGTGGCTCCCTTTTGTTTTGTGTTTTTTCTCTCCCCTCCCTCGTCTCTCTATCTCGATATTATCCCATTAATAATTAGTAATTTCGCCTTTCTTTTGTAAGAACGTTTTCTCTTAATGATTTTCTGGTAATAATTTTTGCAGCATTTCTGAAAATGGTCGCCTGAAGCACGTATTGAGTTAACTCTTGCCGACCTTTTGTGTGTGTTTTAACACAAGCTGGTTAGCAGCTGATAGTGTGGGGGAGGAGGGGTCATCTTCCCCCCCCCCCACCCCACACATACTCCCTCACCCCCATCCACTATCCTCCCTTATATGATTTTTTTTCCAACAATTTTTGTGATCCTGCAAGCCGGCATCGTTTTTGATCCCAATCCAAATGTGAGGGGGGGAGTGCCTTCATTTTGATATTATATTATTATTATTACATCGCAGTTGCATTTATTGCAACTCGTGTATCTCCTTTCCTATCATCGGACATCATGAAAACGCAGAATTGAGTGGAAATTGATGTATTTAATGTGTCATTTTGCCAAAACCATTCTTTGATAACAACTATTAAAACTGTTTTTATTAGCTCGGTTTGCGGGCAACCCAAAAGTTTTCTTCATAAAATGCATTCCGCACGACCCACTCAATATTAACTCGCGGAAAATTATTTATTATTACTGGGATGCTGCTGTTGCCGCTATACGTCCTTATGAAATTTCTATTTATTTATAAATAAATGAACCGCACTCGCCCCCCAAAAGATTGCCAAATGAAAATTTTATTAATATCCGATGAGGGATAGTCGACAAATTTCAAAACAAAAAAATAAATAATTGAAATATTTAGGTTACCACGACCTATTTAAATCTTTCTACAATCTACAACTGTTGTAGAATATGTACAATAAATAGTCTTGGCCGCTAGAGGGTGCTTGTAGCATTTAGTAAATGCCCTATGACAGTGTTTTCAAAAAAAGATTTTATTAAATTATTTTTATATAAAAAAAAAATTATTATATTTATAGAAGCAATTGTTTGTAGCAATTTGTTGTTGTTGCAATTTTGGACCTGTTGTAAGTTTCATGATGAGTTGAATGAGGGGAAGTTAGTACTGGCCATTTCTTCAAATATTGGTTCCAACTAGCTTACCGTTGGTTTTTTGCGTAAAAGACAACCACTAACCCTGTTTATTTGGAATAAACCATATTTTGTGTTGATGTAATAAGGGTTAACTCTGGTTATGTGCATGTAGTACGAGTGTTTTCAATAAAAATGGCATAGATGAGTGAATCTACACTGTGAGTCATAAAAACGTGGAACCCAATAAAAAAAATCACAACTTCGTAAAAAATGCTTCGATTTAAATGAAATTTGTCAATTATATAGAACAATAGTGTAGAAACAAAAAACTTCTTCCGGACATCCCACAAATCTCGGATTTTTTCGTTTTTCAGCAAGATCAGACTTTCCAGACTTGAATCCAGTGATTTACAAAATTTGGAGAGTTCTCCATGAAAAGTTTTACAAATTGCAGATTAATAATATTGCAGACTTGAAACTACGAATTAAGAAAACTTGGATTGAACTCAACCAGCGTGTAATTGATTCGTCAATCAAAGAATGGCGCGTTAGACTCCTGGATTGTGTAAAGGCTACCAGAGAACATTTTGAGCAAATTTTATAATTCATTTTTGTTCCTACACTATTGTTCTGTGTAAGTGCTAAATTTCATTTAAATCGAAGCTTTTTTCACGAAGTTGTGATTTTTTTCAATTGGGTACTACTTTTTTATGACTCACAGTATATGGTTGTGGTGCAGCTATTGAGTTTTTTTTTTATAATATGTGAAGTCTTGTGACTTGTGATTTGTGTCTTGTGACTTGCGGTTGATTGTGATTGTGATTGTAACAATAGTTAAAAATTCTGAAAACACTGCCGTTTGGCACGCATTGCTTATATTGAAGGAAATTTCTTGAATGGGAAATCATTTCATTTATTGTCGGAATAGATTGTTCATAAAGTTTGTTTGAAACGTATTCATTGGTTGATCCTACCCATTTTTCTGCTAATATCTGAAAATTGAAAAGAAAACTAACCCGTTAGATGCATGACAAACTTGTCGTGACGTTAAATCTGGACATCTGATGGCTACAAAATGGTCGAACAATTCGATTCACCTGCTCTTTTTGCAGTTTGTTTACGTCAAAAACGAATATTATTTAGCAATGCGTTATAAATATTGTAAAGGATAGTGAAACCGATGAGAAAATCGAGGCGTGCAGAGTCCGCTATTACTGTAGTTGCATTATTACAATTGTTGATAGTTCCATAATAACATGTCCAACTACTATTCCACTCGCCAATCTCCCCCTGTATACACTGGTGAAATAGTATTTATCAAAAACGGTGTGCCTTGTTATTAATACACCTTCACATCTTTTTTTCCCCTGTGTATTTCCCCATTTTTGGTTCTTTTTTCCACAGCTCTTTTATTTCGTGGATTTTTGTTGTTGTCTCGCCGCCATCTTGTTTTCTTTTCATTCTTTTTTCTCCGTTCTC
Source organism: Julus scanicus (assembly GCA_034698625.1). Lineage (NCBI taxonomy): Eukaryota > Metazoa > Arthropoda > Diplopoda > Julida > Julidae > Julus > Julus scanicus. The sequence continues at coordinate 1,877 of JAQGBW010000995.1, read as the reverse complement.
AGGAGATGAGAAATGCATTAACTCTTCACTCCAGCATCTAAACGTGCGATTGGAATTTTGCTGACAATTAAATGCGTACATGCCACAGGCACATCCGAAAAGTTACCTTATGCCAAGTGCAGATCATGAGCAAACAAGAAACAGGGTATCTGAAAACCTATTTTTCAAAACGTGTTTTCATGGAAGCTAGGTGGGGGTAATGGTCATGCTATCTACCTTTCGATCTGGTTGGCTACCTTCCTTGATTTGTGGTGTTCGCGGTTTTCTAGTTGTTTCCTGGCAATGTCTGTAGAGGTCACTTAAAGTCTAGTACAGACCAGAGCAAACACGAAACAGAAATAGGGTTTCGGATACATGTTTGCAATAAAAAGTTTACTCATCAGTTTTCTTTCTAAAGGGTTCAGCAAACTTTTTACTAAAAAGCGTTTTTCCAACAAATATTTTCACAAAAAAAAGTTTTGGGTAAACGTTTTGCCGAAAAGCATGTTTTCAGCAAACATTTCGATGTTTGCTCAAGAGGCGGGGGATCAAAGGGAAAAATTCTTTGCTGTATGCAATGCATAAACGCTTAGGCGTGTGTTTTCATGGACATGTTTTGATAAACAGGTTTGCCAAAACATAGTGTTCACATCAAAAAAGCATTTCGAATTGAAGGAGATGTTTGCTGGTCATGTCGCTTCTTCCAAGGCGAAATTCTACCTTGACCAAAAACACGTCTGCTCTAAAAAGCACGTGGGGCATTGTTTTAGGTCTTATTATACAGGCCTTGGCAGGAGCGCCATGATTTGGTAAACATTTTTCCTTTGATCCGGTATAAACAAACTGTTTGCTGGATTCCAGGAAACACATTTTCTTTGCAAAACGTTTGCTGAAATTTCTGGACAGAAAACTGATGAGCAGACTTTTATTGTAAACTTGTTTTCGAAATCCTGTTTTTGTTGGAATTCTATTTATGGGCATATACGAAATTAAGCATATATGCCAATCATATATGATATTTATATTGGACATAATGACATATATGGCCCTATATCAATTTTATATCCTTTATTTTATGCTCACACTATTGGGGAAAAAACATGACATTTTCTATATAAGGCGAGACCAGAAATTGGACCCATGTGGTCTGCCCTTATACGGTATGCTCTTGTATCCATTTTTATGGTCATGTAAAAGTATAAGCATATACTATGTATATGTTCACGTTCTAAGGGCCGGTTGCACCAACAAAGGTTAAATAAACGGTTAGCTAACCTGGGGTTATATAAAACCACGAGTTAACCTCAGGGTTAGTAGGTTTTTGTTGCACCATTTTACTATAGGGATTTTTAACCTGAGGTTAGCAAACCTGTAGATAACCTGTCGACGCCAGGAATTTCAACTTACTTGAGCAAGTAGTTTTAACATGCTCGTTTTACTTAACCAGAAACGTGCGTTAAATTTGACATCATATTCATCAAATGGTCACAAAAAGTCAGTTATTCCCCCACTCAAATATGGCGTCACAAAGCTCTGCCCCCTCCCAGTTTATAACTAAAAAAAGTACTTTGAAACTTTGCATTAGAACAATGAAGAATGGTGATAGAATCATAACAATCAATAATATTCATGCCACAAAATGAAAACAGTTGCATTATCATTACATAAATCAAAAAATTCAAAAAACGCATTTAATTTTTGACGTGACGTCACATTTCTTAAACACCCCTCTCCCCTCGTCACACATCGTCACAAATGTGTGTACCCCCATTAGTGCATGACGTCATTTATGGACGACCCCCTCATGTCACATGCTTTGTAGATTGGTAGACATCATCCATGAAGTCCATAAACAGCATATCTTCACCTGATTCGACCTCCATTTTTATTGTAAACCT
>JAQGBW010000994.1:0-30844 GCA_034698625.1 Julus scanicus | reverse complement strand
GTTTTAAGGTTTGTACATTGTTTTAAAAATGAAAAGGTAAAAAATGGCCCATTACACCCCACTCTCCCCTATAAATTTAATATTTAAAAAAAAAAGAAATTTGTAATAACTAAACTGAAAAACTGGGTATAATGACTCAATTAGATTTTGATTTCTTTAAAATGTTTTGTACATTTAAAAATGAGCATACTGTAGGTGTGGTCAAGTCGTTGATTGAACCCAAGATTAAATTCTGAAAAGACCAAATTCAGCAATCCAATGGAAATTGACTGTCTTTCTGACTTTCACCAGTTATTTTGGAAGTTTAAGAATTACACGTGTCATAACATTATTTTGGTTTGGTTTTGGCTTTGGCCAACTATCAATCTTTGTAAACGGAAATTGAAAAGAGCCCTTATGGTTGTTCAGTCCTAACCAGATCATAAGCTTTGATCATATTCTTTCAATGTAATCTTTAGTTAGCTATAGAATTAAAACTGTATTCCTTGTTCAAGTTTGTTGGCTAATTAAAAACAATCTAATTATAGTTTTTCAATGGAAAATCACATATTCTTTGTTTCATCATTCTTGGTTTGAATACAGAAAAGAATACTCTTATTTGCCAATTCTTACGTCTATCATCAGGAATTTTGATGTTTTAGGAGTTACCTGGATCGTGAAATGGCACCAAAACATAATTATGCAACAGCCTCTCCTTTCTCTGTAGAGCCGTGTCCAAAATCTTGGCCGCACCGTCGATGACTTGCACCAGGTCGTCGTACATGGAACCAGTGATATCGAACACAAAGGCCATTGTCACGGCTCCTTCTTCAGCAATGTCTGAACCATCGTAGTTCGGGTCATCCAATTCCGTGGCTGGGATCGGGTTGTATTCCCTACTCTGTGGGTTTACGGCAACCGTCTGGCACATCCACAGGCACAATACAAAAACTTGCAGGATCTTGGACATCCTGGAAAAATACTGCTTTTCAGGTCCAAATCTCCAGATTCTGCAACAACAACAACAACAACTCAAAACTGGACTGGCATCATATCGCCCAATCACAACTGAAAATGCCTGGTCCAAAGGAGCCACACTTGTCCTGATGTCCTGCTTCCAACTTGTGTCTGAAAATATGTTCGGTTCATAACGCCAGTTCTTGCCCTTCTGCTCCCCACCTCCTTGACATATCATATTTCAGCTTTTCGAGTTCAAGCTGCATCTCATAAGCAGGCATTTTTCAAATATTTTTTTTTTGTTTCTCCCCCATCAATGACCCTTGAACTCCCCAAACAGGGCCTTCTTGCACAGCACTACAGTATCAAAGAACTTATTTTGGTGACATGTGAACCTAATAGCTTCAATGGTCTTGATATGGCCATTAATTTGATTAATTTGATTAAGCGAAACCATAATGGGTTGGAGATGGGAAAACACGATGGAGTAGTTCAAGGGCGGCTACCATTTTATATAACCAGACGTTTGGGTTGTACTATCGGATTGCAGCTTGAGTACACTCGAGTTGTAATTAATGAGACAAATGGGGCAAATACAGCTGAGAATTCAGCACAGAAATGGTTAACTCGTTCTGTTTTTCAATCAACTACAAGTGCAAAAAAATTGTTTTTCTGGCAGCAATTAATGTCAATTATCCAAAATTTAGGAGCTTTTCGCCAAAACGGATGATAAAACAGATGCCTGCAATGGTATTATCTCTGGAAATTAATACGTGTAACTGTTATTTTTTTGTGGAAATCAACCACATTTACAAAAGATTGCTGTTGTTGGTGGCGATTAAACATAATCCAGGGCAAAATGACGTTCCTGCAAAGGGGTTGTGTTGGTAGCAAATAGCAACAATTATACAAATTTAAGTGACTTCCTGCAATCGACGTAACTCAATGCTTACATGTGTTTTACTTTTGGAAATTAAAATGCAACAGAACTACAGAGTTTGATTGTGTAAATTCTGTAACAAGACGAAACTGTTTCAATTACTGCTTGGGTTCATAAAAAAATGAACCAGAAAAAAGTAAAAAGGAGACAAAAATGTATTTTTCGTAATTACGTTTTCTGCGCCTCTTTTGTGTTTTCTTTGCAAGAACTGTAAATAAACAAACGAAACTATCAATGTAGACATTTTCAGTTTTATATACCCAAGCATAATATTTATTTTTTAAAAATTCAGTTAAATTCAATCTTACCATTATTTTCTCAGCAATCGGCTTCGCCTCTATAAAGCTTCAATTATTATTAAAATAAACAACTTGTTAAAATAAAAATTATACCTGCACATAAATTAGTCATAAAATAACGACATGTAACAATTTAACATCCAACAAAACTCATTTTAGAATTTCTTGACTATGACACAACTATCAATTCCATCATAACTTATAAATTTATTCAATAAGTTTAATCTTTATATCACACATAATGTTTTCAACTGATAGAGATAAACATAACCAAACTTTCAATACCATGTAAAAATATAAATCAAAACTGAACCAATTTTTTTTTATTTTGATCTTAATTTATATTCATTGTGATGTCTGCAAGTCTTTTTAAAAATCAGAAATAGAGAAACCTGGATTAAAAATTCGTCTGACGAATTGCCCCATTTTTTGATAATCGCGTACAAGTGTACTTGTTTGTTTCAGCTTATAAAAAACATGAAATGTTCTCAAAAATTCTTCCAAGGCCCTGAAATTCAAGATGACGGAAATCTCGATCCATCAAAGAACAACTTAAGGCCCTTTCACGCCCCATGTATTTCAATGGGTCAAACTTACACTTCTCCCAATTTTCAAGCAAAAAAAGTTAAAATAAAACTAAAAAAGTATACAATTTCTTTACGACGTATACTAGGTCTTGTTATATTTATTTTTTGATTTAAATTGTTAATTTTTATTAAAATAACAAAAAGGTCGAATAATATTCGTAGTTTGCTCCATTATCCAACAGGTGGCGCTCGTGATTTTTAAGCGCCAAATTCAAATTTTAACTTAAAATTTGTTATTTTCATAAAAATGAACAATTTAAATCGAAAAAAAAATATAACAAGACCTTGTTTACGTCTAAAAGAATGTGTATACATTTTTAATTTCATTGAAACTTTTTTATTTTGAAAATTGGGTGAAGTGCAAATTTTACCATTGAAATACATAGGTTACCGAACCCCCTTAAAGCATGCAAAAACCTCTTCATTACTATGGTTCAGGATAATATATTTTGGATCTTGTTTTCGCCGTTTTTCTTCCTAGAAAACTGCAATTACAGGTCTTCAAAAACTCAGAAATATCCATACCATAGTTTTCTAGAATCTAAGTTTTACCCAAAATAGCCTTATTAGCGCATACTTGAAGCTCCATTGTTATGAACGCGAGTAAAAAAATACGAGTTGCCATATCGGGGGATAATTTATTATTTACATGTAATACACCAATCAACACAATGCCAACAAAGTGTTGACGTTTATATACACAAGTAGAATCATACAAATGGTGGAATCGCAAACGCGATACAAAATGAAAACAAAAAACAGAACAGTTATTAGCCTGGATCAAGATACAATTGGGCATCCAGCAACGGGTTAAAAGGGGTTCACAAAGTGGAAAATGGGTGCAAAACAACCCACACACATTTTGCATCAAGTTTTCTTCTTAGCCCGATACAACCATTGAACCATATGTATCTGAAAGGATGGCAATTAAGCCTATTGCATGTTTTCTTTTTAATGACTAATTAAATATCTAGTTCATTGCCATCCTTGGTGATATGTGATCTAGGATCTCATTCGCGGAAAATAACCCTGGCCCAACGAGAAAGCTGCTCTGGTCCAGAAAAACACAAGGTGTAAGAAGCAGCGCCAACTATGTTACAGATGTTTCTGTAATCTTAAATATTCAGGAGGGGAAGTGATGTTATTTTGTTTTTAAAAGGGACTATGTAATACTAGGTTTTGGGGCGCATTCAATTGATGAAGCAGATGTCAAAGACAGTGAAATTGGGTGAGAAATTAGTCACCTTTCATAAAAATAAACTTGACACAATTCGATATTGATATTTTTAAGTGAATATCCCAAAAATCTCCTCTGTAACTTGGTCGATAAACTTCATTTTAAAGTAAATACTTCAAAATCTGCCAATTTTTTGGCGATATACTTAACAATTTTAGTTGTTTTGGGGAGAACTTATAAGCAATTTTCGTTTTTTTTAACCGACGAATTCCATTTTAAAGTAAATACTTTCAAGATGTTCATTGTGTAGGCAAATTTTTTTGAAATTTGTTTGTTTTGGGGCGAATTTATTGACAATTTCCTTGATTTTTATCGCCTTAAGTGACAATTTCATGTCCTGTTTCTAAAAGAATTTCATGTATTGTTTTTAAAAGAATTCCCTGTCTTGTTTTTAAAAGAATTCCATGTCTTTTTTTTTAAAAAATTCCATGTCCTGTTTTTAGAAGAATTTCATGTCCTGTTTTTAGAAGAATTTCATGTCCTGTTTTTAAAAGAGTTTTATGCCTTGCTTATAAAAGAATTTTATATCTTGCTTTTAAAAGAATTTATAACAATCTGGCTTCCCCAAACAAATTTGTTTGTAATCATTTTCTATTCATTTCTTTACATTTCTCAATTCTTTTGAATACTCTGCCAATTCTGCATAACATTGTTAAAAATAACTGCGCAATATTTTTGTCAACATCTTTCTAATGAAAATTCTTTGAAAATTCATTGAAAACATAACTTTAATTAAAATTTTGAAAAATCTTGCGAGTTAGTACAAATTTCCCACAATGTCTTAAAACTGAATGATAACAATATTACGTCATAGTACTGTCAAACATGGTAACATTCGTATACTGTGGCATGAATTAAGTTAAGCACGTTTAATTCCTGAACACTTATTTACTGCATGGTTTCTTACAGATTTTTGTTTAACATGGATTTCACATACTTTTCAATAAAAAAAAACATAACTCCCGCATGGAGCTACCATATTTATGGTGGGCTACATGTTACATGTATAACATCTTCGAGTGCAGCACTATCACAGACACATGTATTACGATACATGCATTAAGCAGTGATGTATGTGGCAACTTTGATAAATGACAAAAGCATGATCAAAATGGCGCTACCTTCCATAAAATCCATTCTCGTACAAAATTTGCAAGGAAACATTTAAAATAAATTTGGTCAATTTTAAAAATTTATATCAAAAAGACAACAGCACGACAGAGTTGTCTTTTTCAGTATACTTCAAATTTGCATAATATTTTTGAACTTTTGCACCATAATTATCTTGATTTTAATTATGTTTATCAAAATATTTGAATTTTTGGGTTTCTTCGTGCACAAATCGTACAACATTTGAGGTTTTATTTGAAACGATTTTTTGAAAGTATTTATAGCTTGAATATTTGTATATTCATTCTTTGGTTTTTCAACTGATTCCAATCAGACGTCAACAGATGTTTTGCCCAAATTTTACAATTCCTTGAATTAAAATAATATCTGTGATTTAATGAAAGTCAACAGCAATATTTTTCATGTCATGAAACAAAACTGCAGTTTATCCATAATAAATTCACTTTGTTATTACTGTAAATGTTTAGCCAGTTTTTTACCTAAATTTAACTTATGCAACAAACCTCGATATTTCAAATAATGAAATACAGCTGTAGTTAAATAACACTGCTGTACAAGTTAAACTCATGATTTTAAAACAATTTAACATTAAAATGGAGTTCGAATTATGGACAAACTGCATTTGAAACTAAGTTAACTTTAAGCAATTTTTACACACTAGTGCATTTACTGCAGGAACATTCTTAAGGGTGGCCATAAAGTCATTACAAGCAAGGCATAAGTTCCTTGGCAGATCATTCCATTTCACATAAATTTATTTAAGGCGGTGCACAAGCCAAATCCAAGTCCTATATCTGCCATGTATTTTTTCAAACACATTTTTCGAAAGAATAAACATATTTTACAATATATTTCCGCAATTTACTATTAAGTAGAGTATGAACTACCATGTAGAAAAGCTGTTATCTGAATATTTTCAGTAAAAAGCCTAAAATAAATGAATTTTTCTGCTTTCACTGATGAATCTTAAGACACGTGCTGCCCCCTCAAATCAAAATAATGAATTACACACGTTTTGAAAAACATTTTTTTTTAAAAAAAAACTTCTTGGTAAATGTTTTAAAAAATTGCTCTACTTGGTTCATTTAATATGGTTGATCATAATACAATTTTTTTTATTGTGCAGAGTTGCATTGTTTTGGCAAAATCTGTGTTTGAAAAAAAATAAATGCCAGGTATAGGCTTTCTCCCCGCCTTAAGCTATGCAGTAATTCTGTAAATAATTACAAAAAAACCAAATCAACATTCGCATGTACTTTTGCAATGACGGTAATGACTTTGGGAGAGCCTCAAAGAAACAGTAACAAACAATCACGTCCATAAACCATCCCGAAAGAGGCCAATTAACAAAGCCTTGTCAATTACTCGCGGCATAACACAATTTTCCAATTTTCATAACCAGATTCCATTCCACAACGAGCGGCTGTCGTACTTTCGTTGCAAAAAATCTACCGAAACATCAACGAGAACGAGAATTACTTACATTGTCGGATTGATTTACAATATGTGTAGCGTCCACAGAGTCCATTGATCGGCAAGGTCTAGGTCTACTCGAGGCAAGCGTCTGAAAAAACGAAATCGAGGGGAAACGATAATACAACGGGTGAGAGAAAATCCTAGCCAATCAACTGTGTACTTGACCGTTGGATAGTTGCAGCGGGCCGATGGGTATCACTTTGTCCGAGGGATCCGTTGCCGAACAGTCTCTGGATATCTCGGAATTGACGAGGTTCATTTGCATATCTTCGTTGGAGTTGAACACGTTTGCATTGATGTGGCATTCAGCCTGCACCTGATGGGTCTTGCTGTCGGCCGATCTAGAGTTGGCCGAGGAGGAACGGGACGATGGGATGGACATCGAGGATGCGTCCCTCAAGTGTCTTTTCGGCGAGGAAGTGTCGCCGATGGGGATTACCTCTGTCAGTTCGTGGTCGATAGCTTTGTGGTTCGTCCCGTTGGATGCTGGCTTCAAAACGCTGGGGCTAGGGCTCCTGGATTTCCTGGTCACTTCCGGCGTGCAGAGGGTGATCTTGTCCTCCTGTGATGCTAGCGCCACGGGGCAGGGCGGAGGCACTGGGCGATGAATGCAATTGTTTTCGATTTGCAACTCGTCATAATTGAAATCATCATCGTCTGCAAAATCCATGCCCTGAAATATAAATATGCTCATATGAAATATAATGGTATCAGGATATTATATGAAATTTAATTACAAATTATAAGCAATGGCGTAATTTCAGCAGCGGCAGTGTAACGTACAGCAGTGAGGGACCCCCAACATAAATTTTAATTCTGGGTCCAATAATTGAAGTTACGCCACTGAATATATGCAAAATCAACACTGCGTCCAGATGTAATTTGGATATGCCTTGTCAATGTGAAACTTATTGCGATCTCAACGCCATCTATGAAGCGTTCTACGTACATGCTAAGTTCGAATCAATTTACTCAGACACAAGGGGCCTATTCTTTCAAATGGCATAGCACTACATAAAAGCAGAAACTTGTAGTTCACATACGAAATGGTAGATGGAGAACTGTTATATTTTACTTAAGATGTTTGGAATAAATCTTTGAAATAACTTAAAAATGTACAATTGTGATGTCAAGTCAGGCAGGTGATTATGTTTTCAATCACTCTTAAAACTGTTTCTATACCAACTGTACGCTGTTTGTAGTGCTATCATATTGATCAATATTTTTTCCTTATTATAATTTTAGCTAATCATATTGTATTCATGTGAAGCACAATGTAAATAAAGAGTTGACATGATAATCCCAACACGCAAAATGAAAACTCAAATCATCCCATCTGACTGATAACAACAACGCCACTTTTAGATAACTTACATTAGCTATCTTTTCGTCCAACATTCTGAAAAAGTCCACTTGACTATCTGATCTATTCCTGCAAGTGCAAAATAATAAAAAACTTAATAGTGAATAAAGTACACTCACGAACAGTTAAGATTAAATAATGTCCAACAAAAAATGTCTTCAGGTAAATAATTTTTTTAAATTTTAGTTTGCATTCGTAAAAAAAATCATCATAGATGTTTGTTCAAAAAATTCACGGCTATGAGAGACATCATACATGTTAATTACTTATTTTGGTCCTAATTTCATACTCATTAGCTTTAATGGGGATTACAACCCTATCCCTTTCAATAGGTGAAATTTGCAAACACACTCACAGCCAAACAAAAAGAGATTAAATAAAAATAAAAATTGTTTAAAATAGCTTGATAAATCATCAAGGGCATTCGATTGTCGTTTTTCACTTAGAAATGGTAGATTTTTTTAAATTAATAAACAAGTTTGAATAATGTAAGTTAATTTGCGCATGCTGCCAGCAGGTGGCAGCATGAGATATGCAAGTTGTGAGCGCAAAAATTCAAATAATTTAAGTTTAAAAAAAATACTATTTTAAAAAGAAAAATGACAATCAAATGCCCTTGCTGATTTATCAAGCTATTTTAAACAATTTTTATTTTTATTTAATCTTTTTTTGGCTGTGAATGTGTTTGCAAATTTGACCCATTGAAAGGGATAGGGTTGTAATCCCCCTTAAGGTGGCATTGCATTTCTCCATATAGCCAGGTCGTTACATGCGGTCATCTTTTGGGGATTAGCTAAAAGTGGCAGGATCATGTTTGAAATCCAATGCGGCACATAAGCCACCAGTGAATTAAAGGAGAAGGTTCCATTAATTACACTAATTTACACTATAATCATCATAAGGAAGACATCCTAATACAGCTTAATGTCATAATTAAAGCTGTAGTCAAGTCGCTAAGATTCCAGAATCTACTGAAACTGGAAAACATCCACATAAAATATAAAACTAACTTACAGAGGTGGACGCATTGGACCAGAAATCGGCTTTATTTTATTGGCAATCCGGCGTCTACTGGCCAGAGATTCTTCGTTATTAAAGGACTGAAAGGATTGAAAGTTAGCACATAAAACACTGAAGTATTCTCAGCATTTCCTGAAAAATACAAGGATCGAATTAATAAAGACGTTCTTAATATGCCAATTGGATATCGTTGAATACTTAATTAGCATTAATACGATGTCGATTTGCATCAGAATGAATTATGCATTAAAGTATGGATTATTAATTTCATCCTTAATTTCATTCTACAAAGCGAGAAATACAAACATGTTCTTGGCACAAAAAAAATCAATACTTGGGGTGGAAAAGCAAAATAGAGATCGATAAGAAGAGACCCAAACACTAATGAAATACAAAAGACCCTCATGGGCATAAGAAAAAAACATCTTTAATCTTGAGCATCTCAGCAAGATTTTTTAGAGATTCGCGAGAATTTTATCCGTTAATCTATTAAATCTAAAAAAAAGCATTTGGCAGAAATGAGAGAAGATATATGGTTTTCCACACTAGTAATTTGGGAGAGTAGAATTTTGAGGTTTCGGTGAACAACTACAACCTGTTAATGCGTGTGTTTTTTTTGTAATAATTTCCAATTAAGAGCAACACTACTAAGCTGACAGCAACAAGTCAAGCGTCGATAAGGTCCATAATTAATGTTGGGAATTAAACAGTTGGCAGCCGATTTGCATTAATGGCTTAGCGTCACGAAAGCGGAAATGTCTGTGCAGTTAGGTACTGAAAATGAGGAATTCACTTACACCAGCCCTTCTCTAAAAAAAATTGTGTGGATATTTAATCAACTTTTTACTGCAATTGGCAATATCAGCAACGAGCAAGCAATTAAAATCATTAAAAATAAGGGAAGAAATAATGAAATTTGGGATCACATTCTTCAGAATTTAACATTGCATTTTCAAAATGACCAATCAATTCTGCATGGGGTAAAAAGGGATGTCCCAAAAATTGTAGTTATGCAATTGCTATGACTCCAGAAGACGTGGTTCCTAATGCATGGACAAATATTCAGAATGTGCTGTTGTTTACTGATCTAAATGAAATATAAATGGCAAATGGGTTAAGCAAATAGTGAAATTTTGACATTTGGAATGCACTAATCTGATGTAATAATGGTAATTTCAGATAATCAGAAACATCTGGAAAGATGTCGTGGAATTGGTAGTAAGGAGTGTACTTGGAAATTTATTGGATGGACCTTTGTATATTCCAACAAACTTCCTGGGCACCCTTCATTATAGAAAAAATAAGGAAATCTATGAGGGAGGGTTGGTCAGCGCTAAAATAAACACAGTGTGGACAGAGGGTGGGGAGGAGGGGTACATTTTTGAATGGCTTCCAGGTGGGCCTCTACCTGCAATTTGTTCCAGAATTTACCTGCATTTTTTTTTTCAAAAAATGTACTCGCAATTTGTTCCAAATTGGAAAAGTTTACTAAAGTTTCATATGTCACCAGAAGGTGTACAGACTGTATTTTTTAAAACAAAAAACTTTGAAGTAATCGAATTATCATATTTGAAACAACATGAACTGTCATAACAATAGTGCCTTTAAGTTAGATTGTACTATTTTATTTGTCAAAATCTATCGTGTGTGTATAGTATATTGACTTTGTGGTTCACATTCCTTTTCAAGACGCTAATGCTGTTATGATTGTTATTTTAAGAGGGTTTTTCTTGCTTAAGTGGCAAAAAATCAATGGCTCAAAGAGCTTCTTTCGGATCATGAAATCAGTTCGTTAATGCATGGCTTATCTTGATACTTCCAGGATAATGACTGTTCACGTATCTTTGAAGAACTACTGATCCCATTTGCTATTACTAGAACATTAAAGTCGTTTGGAAATCCATCAAACCCGAATCTGAGCTAATTGGATTTTCAATTCTCGCAAAGATCAGAAATTTCAGTACACGGGAGGATACAGGAATATTTTAAAAATTTAATCATGAGCCAGTTGAGAGGCCATATTCCTAATTTATAAGATTTATATTAGTTTTGAAATTGAATGTTGAAATTGAAAATAAATGTTTTGCCAAAGTTCTGCATTTTTTTGTAATTGCTAATGGTTACTAGCAAGAAAACAATGTATTGATTTCCTGTATTGTAATGGGTATCAGTTGAATTACATATAATAACCGAGTTATTTCAATTGGGGCAAAATAAGCTTCCCAAAGAAATCAATTCTTCAAAACAGTAACATTTTTGAAGTTTTGTCCCAAACATGTATGTTAATGAATACTACAAATTTAAACGAAGGTCCTTCACAAACCCAAACAAATAAATGTCTGACTTTGAAGGCTTTAAACATGCAGATTTCGTTTAATTTGTTTTTCTTAAAACCTGCGCCGACAGCCAAAACAAACATGTTTGCGAATGAGTGCTATTTTCCTAGAATATAAACACTTCAAGCGTCAATGACTCACGTTCGAAACACCGTTCCTCTTCAAGAGATCCGAATTAGATCCCTTGGCGTTCGATTTGCGTACTTTACCTGGGCTGAAATCGCAACTGTAATCATTTTCTGCAAAAAAAAAAAAAAAAAACAGACATTGAGTATTTGTTTAAAAACCTTTCATCTAATTTAACTATCTCAAAAACTATTTGATTTAAGGACCAGAGAATATTCTTCAAAATATATTGTGTTTCAGTAACTATTGTTACCTGACATTATTCAACAAATTTAAACATGACGAATGTATTAAAAACTTGATAATTATTTCTACACATGCGATTTGTAATTTACCTGCAATTTGCTCCAAAATCAACTTGCAATTTTTTCCGTAATTTAGTGGCAATTTGTTTCAACAATTTACCTGCAATTCGCTCCAAAATTTTAATGTTACAATATTTACTTAAGATTTTCGAAGATTTACCAGACATCTTCAATTGCCAAAATTTGCCAGCAATGTGTTCCAAAATCTACCTGCAACTTCTTACAAAATCTACCTGCAACTTCTTACAAAAACTATATCTACATTTTTTTCCAAAATGCAAATGTTATTCGTTCCAAAATTTACCTATCATTTATTCCAAAATGCACTTGCCATTTGCTTAAAAATAATTAACTTCCATTCGCTCCAAAATTTAGATGTCATTAGTTCTAAAATTTACTTGACATTTTTTGAAGATATACCAAAATTTACATGCAGCTTTTACCTTCAATTTGTTTCAAAATGTAAATGTTATTCGTTCCAAAATGTTCATATTTTCTTCAAAATCTTGTATTTACCACAAAAATGTCCTTACTCAGCTGTATTTTTTTTTTTTTTTTTTTTTAAACCTGACATTTGATTAAAAATCTGATTAATGTCTGTGAAGTAAAAGCAAACCAGAATCTCAGCTGGGTCAAATATTTCTGCTACAACCTTCAACATTCATTTAGTTTAGTTTCAAATCTCTTCCGTTTATATTGTTAAAAATAAACGGGGGAAATCTGTGTGATGAACAATTTGTGTTCAGTATCCTTTCCAAGTTTATTAGTTAAGATGGAAACGTGCATACCTTCTGAATCGGGATCGGCCTGGATCCGTTCCTTCAGTCGCCCTCTTCTGCTGCTGATGTTTATTTTACTGTAACCACAGCCCATGGCCTATGAATGGCTATCATGGCAAGATGGTCGAAGTCAAACCGAAAGTCCATGAAACGCACAGAGCAAACGTCACGGCAACCAAAATGAACAACACGCTCTGGAATGCAAAGAAAATAACCAAAATGTTGACCTAATTTGTGCATAATACATATAAAGTATACCCTTTTTCTAAGCTGGTAATTTGTATACAGTAAAATGTGAATGCTTTGGGACAGTGGGGGTAACTTTGGGCCATGCATCGTTTTGCCCAGTTGGAATGTCTTAAGCGGGTTTCAATGGGACTTTTTTAGCCAGTTGGAGAGAAACATCCTTCCGTCATATAGTGGCAACTTCCCAGTATTCTAAACTCAGCATATTTTAAATTGTGTCCATTTTTATTGTGACACCTGTTTTGTGTTTTCGCTAAAGTCGTTAAACTTTCATCTCGGGATGAAAAACTTTAACCGATGTTGCTAAAACATGCCAATATAGTGATTCCTAAGTGCCTTCACTATTATGCATATGCATATGTATCGTATGCATTTTACAAATCGAAGATTAATAATATCGAAGACTTGAAACTACGAATTAAGAAAACTTGGAGAAAACCAGCATATAATTGATTCGTCAATCAAAGAATGGCGCGCTAGACTCCAGGCTTGTGTAAAGGTCACCGGAGAACATTTTGAACACATTTTATAATTCATTTTTTTTCCTACTCAACTGTTCTATGTAATTGCCAAATTTCATTTAAATCGAAGCATTTTCACGAAGTTATGATTTTTTTTTATTGGGTTCTACTTTTTTATGACTCACATGGACATTAAATTCCATATAAGGCCAGAAATGTTTTCAAACATATATGGAAAATTTCATTGATGGACATATATGGGACATACTACTATAGTATGTTTGGCTGTATAATTTATCCACTAAGGTTCAGTTTTGGGTCTTAACTATTGCACATTTTTTTCAGAATGGAAAAAACCCATCAAAAAGTGACACAAAGTATCCACATTTTATGGTTTATTTGAGTATATGTATTTCACCCTCTCTGTACCATCTGACATTTTAAGGTTGACTGATAGGATACTGTTTTGAATTGAATCCACTCAACAGCTGGCACACAATTCTCCTCTGGGAAATTAAATTCTTCAAACGTTGTCAGACATGCGATTGTTAAAGACGCCAGGGGACGCTCATAAAACGCTGCCAAGAGTCTCACACGTGAGCAGCAATAATTTGAGACCAACGGCAATTTGGCTGACAGCATGGTGCTCTCAATTTAGTAATACGTTAACCCATACACAGTTGTTCGTCGAAATAGCTACCGAATTTTAGTCTTGCATCGGCCGAGGAGTAATGATTACTCATCTATTAATAGTGCTGTTGGAAGTAAACAGGGAAAAAATTTGGCAGCGCCACATAGTCCTATGCTACGGGAGCAACTAAGGGTTTCATCCGAGTATTTTTGGGTACGAAAATCCCTATGAAATTAACACGCGAACCCACATTAATGCTACCGGGCTCAATCCCCTTTTTCACTCACGGGACACCGGCCCGAAAATCCGGCTTCCGGACGGATCTAAAAGAGATCTCAAGTTCTACATATACTCCGGAACCAACCGGTTGTATACTTAGACCGATTCGTTAGTGCTCCACCTTGAAACGGGAGTAAATTCCTACATTCCCTCAACAATTTGGGAAATATACAGAGCGGCAAAGCAACTTATTCCCTGGGCACTTGCCGAGGTGCTGCATCAGTAAATTGGATTCCAAATGCCTGCCCATGTCTTCCAGAGCTATACGTTAACGTTTTATTGATGAACTATAGTTGATATATCGATTCTATTTCATCAGTTTCGAACAATTTTCGCATTTCAAAATTGCACTTCCAGAACAGTTTGTTGTTGTAAATTTGTAGTTTTACTACAGTAAATCGATGTAAATGCACAGTTAAGTTGCCGTTTTACTGCCGTTATATTGCAGAATAATTGCAGTTTTTGTGCATATAAAAGCAGAGTTAGACAAATTGAAATCATGAGTAGGAGTACTGATTACGATTGCAGTGGAATCATATTTATAATTTATAGAGTACATGTAATCAGTAGTCATAGGAAATGAGTACTCAAACTTGGGCAAATATCTACTCATGTGCATACGAACTGATTGCGAGGAGCTGTGGAATCATTGGAATCATAAGCCATAGATAGTATGAATAGTATTGTAATCAGACTTAGGAAAATTGTACTCATGGATATCAGTATACTGATTACGAGTATGGCGGATCGCAAAAGTATTATTCAGGGAACTCAATTTATTTTAAACACCGTAGGTTTTATTACAAGCAGAAACAATCGTAATCTTAATAATTAAAAGAAAAAAGAACAGAACAATGGATAACAGAAAGTTCATAAGTAGACATGTAAAAATTAGGATACATTCATATTAGCTTTTAGGATAACCCTCATTTCAAGTTACTCATTTTCGTTACTCAAATTGCCCAATTACTTAAAAGTATATATTCATCCTCGATTACTACATTGGTACTCAATTTCAGATTAAGTTAATACTCAAGGACATTTGTAATCACTCATTGCGAGTACATTTTTGTAATCGAGATCATTGTACACGAACGTTTTGAGTACATTTGCATGCAATTACTTTTGCACGTTTTGTATTCAATTTACTCTTATGAATCTCTCAGTATTCTTTTACTCGTTACCCAAATTCATTCAATGTATACTCAATTACTGCCCAACCCTGGAAGACACTAGACATGCATTTTTCAAGAA
This sequence comes from Julus scanicus, assembly GCA_034698625.1. Taxonomy (NCBI): domain Eukaryota; kingdom Metazoa; phylum Arthropoda; class Diplopoda; order Julida; family Julidae; genus Julus; species Julus scanicus. The sequence goes on along the minus strand of JAQGBW010000994.1, from coordinate 15,438 downwards.
ACTGAACAGGTTATGGATATATAACTACAAATGACGCCATATAAGTATTGACCGAAATTTACGTTTATCACAAAATAGCTAAACACCGGTGTTTAGACTACTGGGCCCAGTAGTATACCGAAAGTGAAAAATACATTACTTTCAATGAATGCCTTTATATTGTTTTATAATTAGCCTACAAGTCATAAAGTTTTGTTAAAATGCAAATATTATATCGGGATGTTATACCCATATATTACCTTGCATATTACCCATAAACACGGGTGGATATAACGTGCATTATCCACGGCTTCCGGAACCCAGCTACTATAGCATAAAATGGCTTCCGTTGTCATGGCAACTTGGAAAGGCAAGTGCCTAATCCAAGTTTGCTATTTTAGGAAATTGGATTTACGGTTATCTCACGATGTTTTTATTATTAGATTTGGCGTCATTATGTCATGGTGTGATAATGGCGAGAAAATAAATAAAAATGGCTGCCAACACGAGCCACCAGTGCGAACGTAAACACGACACTGATGTAATCTCCTATCGATTGTCAGATAGCAAAATGTCCTAATGTGCCACAAATTCGTCTCATAAATATGAATTGGAAAACCCGCATAAAAAGTTAATGCCCATAATTGAATAGCTTCATAAAATATCAATCAGATAGTATGTGGTTATCCCAAAACTGGTAAATGACTCCGAAAAGAAAGACGTTCAAAATAGGAAAAGGATGAAATTGCATTTTTCAAATTTGAATAAAAACAACATGCAGAACTCAAACGTCGTGTTTTTCTGCTTTAAGTTTTACGTAAAATTTACATTTTGAACGACCATCATCGAGCTCATGTCTCAATCAGGTTGCCTCCATATACATATGTATAAAACAGCACAACATGCGACCCATTTGGGTAAAAATATTCTCAATTTTTCATATTTCAGCTCTCGTTTGCAAAATTGCTAGACCTTTAATCGACTTTTATCTTAGCACATTTTCATTTCAAAGTAATTTATTGTAAATTTTAAAAAGACACTAATTTGTATAAATTGGCGTTTGTATTATTAGTAGCGAATGTTGATGAAGCCAATGAGATTATGAGACAGTCTCATATACCCAATACAATCATCATCATGTGTCCCCAAACTTCTATAAGGGCACAATTAGGGCACGCAATACTTTGTGGGGGAGTGTTGGGACCAACCCTTGTAGCATATTTATAGCGGCTCATAACCATCAGCAAACAAACTGACATTATAATAACAATAATTCGGTTTAGGGCTGAAATGAAAACGATCACGGAAAGCACTGACTTTGTAATAAGGAAATTTGGACCAATCAAACTGCGCACGCAAAGCGAGCACAGGTGACACAAGTAGGAATACAAAGGGCTCAGGAGTCCTATTAGTATAAATTGCCCAGTAAATCCCAGTGAAATTCCATAGAGGAGATAACAACAGGTGCAATTTCACTAAAAGAGAATGACAATCGGTGCAAATACCATAATTATGAAGTTTTTCATTGTCCATCAAGGACAGAATTTGAGAATAATATAGCAAGATTCTTGCTCTCTTGAGTGGAGACTAAAGTAAAACCAAAACTAGCTTCATTTACTGTTAATCTGCAAAGTTTGTATCCTTTTATAAGGGCCCTTTTTAGCTTTAGTGCTTATAAATTTAGTTCACCTCTGCTATATGAGTGGTAATTAAGTGACACTTTTGGGGAATTTTTTTTTCATTAAATGTATATTTGAAATACAGCAGTTGCAACATTCCAAAGTAAGGCAGCGAGCAGTAATTTAAGTATAGGTGCAGGCGGTATTGTCATGTGTAGTATATGCCATGATGTACATGATGAATACATGCGGATACCATGGAATTTACAATTATAACAATTACGAGATAATTTTAGCACATGCATCGATCGTGCATATTTCTAGAAAATATACTAGATTAAAGTTGATATTAACTTTTTTTCCATTATTAGACTGTGTCACGATCCGGCTTCAATGTGAATATATGGCCAAACAGTGCTTACTTAGGCTGCTGAAGCTTAAGTGAGCACTGTTTGATCACATTTTCAAAAGCCACATATTACTCCTGTAGCCCTTTTTAACAATTCGCAGAACTGTTTGTTTATTTTCTTGAAGCACTTTAAATAATGGACCTTGACCAACCATCACAAAGCGGTGTGAGCTGTTGTAGCTATTGAGAATTTTTAGCTATAGGAATGGATTGTTACTTACGATTCTCACTACAGCACTATCAGCCAAGGAAAAACTACTGAAGCATTTTATCCTGAGGATGAATATTACAAGATAGAAAAAGATGGAAGATATTGATGAGGCAATGTCACAGTAGCCATCAGCAAAAATGCTAAACAGGTCAATTAAAGTGACACACTATATCTAAGCGTGTTGTGAATATAGGTAGCAGACAAAACAGCTGCTAAATGCGTCAACCAGCTACGATTATGAAACATCCAGAAGTGACCTTCACTCAATGTTGAGAAATCCAAACAAACATTGCAATTTAGACCTTGCGATTCATGACACTGTCTATTGATACAGCTTGGAATACAATTGTCAGGCAGACATGTCTGCAAAAGAGGTTTTGCCACTGATCACTAACACCAGCTATCACCATCCCTATTCATGGATGATTCAGTGAATACTTCTAACCAACGACCAGTATGTAATCCTAGATTGCCAGTGGGGCAAAGAATTCTTGAACCGAGCATGAACTGGAAAATCGATTGACGTTAGAACATAAATAGACCCTTGACAATCATTCTTGGAATTCATAGCGCATTTGCGCCTCAAAGCACACATCGAGGTGTCCGAGGTCTCCTTTTTAGCCTATTTATGAAAGCGAGAACGGACATAACTTGAAATCTGTCGATCGGCTCAAAACAATTTACTTTTTATGCACTAGATGGCAGGGCGATCACACGGGGGCTTTTAAAGGCAAGACGATCATGGCACCATCCAGCGACAGCATAAGACAACTCAGATGGATTTGTACCCTACTGTTCCCAAACAATGGTGCAGATTACTCCGCCATGTTGTTTACAGAAAACAATGCATGTAACATTGGCAAACCCTAGCCAGCCTCGCAAAAAGCCAATTAATGCCGGGCTAATCCCTTTAACGATGTGAAGCACAACCTGGCCAATGTGTCATTTTCGCGTAATTTAACCCTGATCCAATTTGGTGGATAATCAATAAACCCTAATGACAGTAATTCGCCAAATTCGAGTCGAAAAACGCGAAACCCAATGCACTTTAAAACTACGAGTGCGGTTGTAGTGGTGGCGCGCAAAACAATCTTACAGAGTCTCGCTTTCAAGACAAAAATCAATATTTGCGACACTAAGGACTCTCAAATCCTCTTAGTACACGTGCCAACGGACGAATTTCAAAGTTCATCGGTGTGGCTCTGTAAACGAGGCCAAATCATCATAATTAGGCATTTTAACAGCAGAACCACCGCCATGCATACTTACTATAACCATGTTACATGCATCCTCAAACAACATATCATTCAAGACAAACGTGGGACAATGGCATTGCATATATAACGATTACTATCGATTATTCTACAGCACTTAGTGGTGCCCACCACCCTCCATAGGGTCTATGACGCAGAAATCTCCCCAGCCCCTTTCCCCCTCATCAAAGTATAAGACTTAGATCTCCAACTCTATGCTTAAGATCCCCAACAAGAACAACAACAACAGGTAAGCACACTAAATGTAAACATGTACACTCAAGGATAGAACTTTCAAGCGCATCATTTCAAGTATAATATTCAGCTGATGGAAAATATAGGTTTAGACATGTAACATTGTTGGCACTTTACATAACAGCTAGGAGAACCAAATGGGTAAAGTATAAAAAACATGGAATGAAAACGAAGAATAGAAGACCACAAGGAAACTACTAACTAGGTAACTATACACAAAACAGACCTCCGACAGGAGAAACCCAACTTAGAAACAGAAAACATAAAAAAGCACCAATTCAACCAGCGGGACATACTGTGTTCCGTAGGGCCGTTGTGCAGATACACGTTTTTTGGCAAAATGTATCCAGCGTTTACTGATGTTTCTATGTGGACATTTTATTTTTTAATTTTTAGATAAGCCACTTTAAATACCTAATTCCGGATAGTGTTTCTCAATCCTGAATTTAGGATACAACTCGTAAAGTTTACTTTTCTGTCCCATGAAATTTGCCAGAACTCCAACGAACACCACAAGTTGTTTCGCTTTACAAACGATGCTTAAGTTCATGAACACATTTCTCTGGACCACCAATCGAAGGTCCGGGTTTCAGTAATTGTTTTACCTAGTTCCAGCAGAACATCTTAGTTACCGATAAGTTTTACTAAATACAAGAAACATCTATAAAATGTTATAATTTCCAAGGATTCAAATTAAAATCGATATTAGTTTCCAAGATATAGCCTACATTGCAAATATGGCAAAAGTTCGTCTCTTGTTTTATCCACGCCAATTGCAGATGCAATGGATGACAATACATTGATGACGTCGATTTGAGACTTAAATCATATAATTAACAACAGAATTGAGTGTAATAATACAAATTTTCCTAATGCAAACTATGCTTGTTAAAGTAAATTTCTTAAACAGAATCTGCAAATGAACTTGATTCACAGTAACGTCAACATGACGACACCATTTTGGGTGTCTTTATCTCCTATAATGTTGGAAATCATGGATGCATATAGTAAACTGCTTTCTTCTAATATTTCTGTTATATTTATTTCCTGTCTGTATTATTTCCATACATAAAGCTATATCATGTAAATAAATGTTCTAGGACAATGAACGCATTATTTGGATTTACATTAATTGCAGTATGGAAAAAAAAATGATTCCGATCTCGAACTTTTCGGTTCACGAACAGGGTCAAGTAATGGAATAAGTTCGTTAACCGAGGTTACACTGTACCTCTGTATAAAAAGACATTTGATAAATAGACGAACATTATGATTCACTTATGTAAGAAAATCGATTGTTTACTAATTTCTCATTTATAAGTTACATTCGCATATAAATTAACGATTGCCCATCGTGTGTAACATGTGTACAGTTTTATCAGATGCCAAACGAATTAAAATTCCGATAACAACTCTTCAACCGAAACCGTCAATGATGATAGAGTTTCCAATAGCTGTGAATGTTATGCGTTATCCCGCCATTCGATGAACAAATGGCGAGCCAAAGAGTCAATGCACTCTGTATTTTATATTAAATTCAGCGGATCTTCAGACCGATTGGGTTTACGAGCGTTTCTGAATTGTTTACAGCCAAATTCAGCACGAATTGCAATTTGGAAATGGACCTATAAACTCTGAGTTGAATACACTTGTATAATTTATCGGGTCACATTGGGATCCATTCAATATGAATGGTTTTATTAAACTAATCAAAATGCCAGTGAACTTTTATGATGTCCACATTTATGATATCAGCATCAGTGATGCACTAATTCGTTAATGATTAGCATATTATTATTTTATCCATTTTTTGGAAGTGTACCTTAAATTGCAGTAAATTTACAAACGCTGTTGTCCTAATTTGTCCAATGAGGCAAATTGTGTTAACTGTATAAATTCAATGTTCAAACTTGGAACCAAGTCAAATTCAGGGCCATATGTTATTTAGCCAACAAAAATTCTAGAAATACTAAATACCGTATTGTTTCAATTGAAAATGAATTGCAATTTTGGAAAATTTTTATAAAAACGCAACTTTGCAAAGGAATAGTTTTTTTTTTTCTCTAATTTTAATAATATAGGTACGGCATTTACAATTTAATACAATAAATCTAGAAATTTTATAAAAGAGATAAGTTTGCAAAATTAACAATTTGTAATTTTGTACCTATGTATGTTCTTTTTTCAAAATTTTCAATTTGAATCTTAAAAATGTCGTTATTTTCCTATTTAAAAGTGAAGTTTTCTTACTTCTTAAATATTTGCTACAATTCCATTACTGTAAAAATGAAACCATAAATATAAATTAGGTTGAAAAATTGATTGTAACTCTAGAATTCGTTCGTCATGGTGTTAACTTAGCAAAAATTATCACAAAAAAGAATCTTTTCATATAAAACTGAAAAACGTAGACCATTTTACATAAATTCTAATTTCCTTTTGGACGATTAATTCTACATGATATGCAATTAGTTCTATATTAAAAAAAAATATCCTAAATTTGAAAAATTGCATTCCTGGAATTGACTTTAGGACATGCGTTCCGTTCTCTATAGTATTTTTTACAGATTTTATACTTTGCTGAGCTGTTGATTTCCGGCACCAGATGGCGATAAATTTATGGATTCTCTTATTCTGTGCACTTTCGATGACACATTACCATCAATTCTTCTGTCATCAACACATAACGAGTATACATAAAGACATGCCGCCACTCGTTTTATATTTCTCACAATGGTCATTAAAATATACCACAGTTGGTACAAGAACATGAAACATTTATTTTTGAAAGATCATTACGGAAATTTGTGCTGAATAAACAGATTAATTCGCTTCATGATAAGTTCACGTTCATATATCCAATTAAATTAATTACACTGCAGTGAATTTATTTACACGGAAAAAGAAGTGTCAATTGGACTTCAGAAGCTCAAAGAGTTGCTATATGATCAATATTATCATTAAAGCCGGGTCTCCACCAAGACGTACATGTACGTATTGTAAGGGCTGTAGCACTCAAATGTCCAAGTAAAAGACCGAATTCGCCGTGTAGGTTCAAAACTGTTTAATCATAAATGAAAAGGCAAAACAAAATCACGCGGACAACAACTTGTAGCCCCGAATAACGAACATAAAAGCACGGGTGGGTGCACCCACGAGCAGTGTCCAACCTGGACCACCGTCTAACCCGAACTGCCCTCTCAGCACTCTCGAGCTTCCCAGCAAACCTCGCAAGGAATGCTGGGCTGCCCAAGAATGCTGACCACAGTATATACACGTATTTACAAACATTTGCAACAAAGTTTGCCCTCCGGGTTTGTTTCAGCCGCCATTTTGTAAATATATGTAAATATCAAAATTTTACACTAATTAAAAGTCTTTAATAGCTGTACAATTTTGATATTTACATATATTTAAAAAAATGGCAGCTGAAACAAACCCGAAGGGCAAACTTTTTTGCATATCTTTGTATAAAACGTGTATATACGTACATATACGCCTTGGTGGAGACCCGGCTTTAAGTTGAAAACACACTAATTTGGGTACTATGAAGTTATCGGGCCTCAATTTAGAGAGGCGCGTAATACAATGCCATATCGGATCCATCATTTTGACATTTAAGCCTTTACTTATTCAAATGATTTCATGCTGATAGTTTAAGCCAAATATTTATTAGTGCTCGTATATACTGTATTATTTCATCAAATTACCTTATTCCGTTCCAGAACATCTTTATGCAAATTTTTAAATTTTGTTATGCAGATATTATGGAACATCTGACTTCAATGGTCATTGAAATTACAAGTTTTTTATTATTAACGTTAACGTTGTGGTATTAATTACATACATTAAATGTCCTTTTATTAACTCAAATCATCAAAATGTTCTACAATCGGCCTAAAAACAGAAATATTATCATAAACAAAAGTTTTGTGCGACCCCTTACAAAATGTTTCCCTGTATTACTATGGGCCATTCAAAAAAGACGTCCCTAGCAGACAAGCTTTTTGTACTGAAGTCGCATAAAACATGTATATTAATGATACAATTATTGTTTATAGTCCAATTTTAAAACTTTTTATGTTTTGTGATCATAAAACCACACGCTGGATTTGTAAATGTGAGTCACCAACGTTAATAATAAAAAATTGAAATTATAATGTCCATATTGCTAATGTACAAAAGTTCCATTAGCAGGTACCCCACAACTTTCTTAACACATCCAACATGTGTTAACGTTTGTCTAAATGCAATTTAAAAACAAACAGGTTGCACTGGAATTAGGAATCCAGATGTTTCATCATTCTTGGCTCTTTGCATTTCCTTGTTAAAATACGATTTATGATGGCGGGATTTATTAGTGGTTTAAACTCTCAAATTAAACTACTTGAGATGCAAAAAGTAAAAAGCCAATCTACGTTTTTTGGAGGTTAACCCAAATAAGGTTTCATAAGGCAGCTCCAACAGTTTCCGTGACATTCATATTTCCCAATGGAATTTCTCCCGTCTTTCATTTTATGTAGGAGTTTCTGTGTGACATGTAGTCAGTACACCGGATTTTCATCAAAAATGAATATGGGACTAGTTATTTCTGACGTAAAGTAGCTCCTATAACATCATTTCACCATCGACACCGGTTAGGTTTAAAAATAAGCCGCTACGCACATGCAGTTGACGTCATTGATTTTTGCGTCGGTCGAAGCAGTAAGTCAATACCGGCTTTGAGGAAACCAAAACAAAAAATAACATGGCGCATATCATTAATCTTTTGGTTACAAAAAGGATATGTCACTAGGATAATTTATACCAAATATCGAAGCAACCTGTGTGTACGTGATCATGCTTAGCAACCAAGCTCCCAAGCTCCCCGAACAAATGTTCTGAAACATGCTAATTACACCAAAAACTATCGTTTCGTCCATTCGATTAATCTGCTAATCTGCTATAATTACGAATGTTTCCATTCCCACCATTAGATGGCGCTACTATTTAAGAACTGGATTAAACTAGCCAAATGAATGCCGCGCCATCTTTGGACGGATAAGCGAAACAAACCGTAAATAACGAGATTAAATTATTTTGTACATGTTAGTTAAAACAGCATGCGAAAGATGTGTTATAAAACAAATTAGTTTTTCCGTTAATTAAGAAAGTGTATGGAAATACATAATGTGAAATGCATTCGAATTTTGTATTGTTTAAATCAGAAGTAATATATTTTCGGAAATTATTAAAGTTAGAATTTTCCTGTTCGTTTTGAACATAGTTGAATATAATTGGATTCTTGCCATATTTGTTTATTTAAAAACATCAGGATGATTTAAAATTTTAGAATTTATAACTATAGCTTTTGATAAAAAAAAATTATAAGCACCTTAAAACATTGTGGTCTTAAAATATCGCCAAGGTAAAAACTATTAAAATGATTTCGTTTATTTTATAAATTATTTTAAGACAGTCCTAAAAATAATGCACAAATTACGAACATATTTTTTAATTAAGAAGAGTAATTTAACTGTAATACTTGAATTGCCTAGTTTATTTTTTTAAAGAGAAACTTTGTAAGTTTTCAAAAAATCATTGAAATATATTGCAAATGTTAGTTGACATTATTTCTAACACCAAAAATGTGTTTAATTATTTTTAGGACTGACTAAATTCTAAAAATTACATCTCCTCATATAGAATACATCTACCGTAAGGAAACTGAGAATCTTGTACATTTTTACAAGAATCCATAATGGAATGCGTACATACATTCACCATTTTTTTTTCCATATCTACAGTAGAATGTCTTATTGAATTCTTGTCAAGTTTATAGACTTGGAAAGAATAAACGGGGCCATTGTACAATTTTACAAATAAATACCTTAATTCTACTTTTCTACATGAGGCAACGTATGTTTCATGAATAAACTAAAAAAAACATGTGCAAAATGTTTACATTGTCGGAATGGACATTATAGACAGTATACTCCCACTTGGCAGACAGCCCTTTTCGACGACAACCCAATATAAATATTTTAGGTCCTAGGTTAGAAAAAAAATCTAGGAAGATAATCAGATTTACATAACAGTGAAGCTAGTCCTTGCTTTCTTCGTGTGCTTACGCAGCTTCTATGGATTTCTTATAAAAGTCGGCGGAAGTACATTAAGAGAGGAAAGAGTTCAGTATACATGCATAAGGAATCCAGTGTCAACATAAAATACACCAGAGTTGGTAAAATTGTACTCATGAGTAGGAGTCCTGATTACGAGTGCAGTGGAATCATAATACTCCATAGTATGAGTAGAGTACACGCGTAATCAGTAGTCATATGAAAAGAGCAAATGGTACTCATGAGCAAGAGTACTGATTACAAGTATATTGGAATTATACTTCATAGCTAGTAGAGTACAAGTAATCGATAATCATACGAAATGAGTACGAGTCGTATCGTAATCAGACTTTGGCAAATTGTAGGTACTCATGGATACGAGTATACTCATTACGAGTATGGAAGATTGTAAAATTATCGTTTAGGAATCGTTTATGAACGAATTTGAGTAACGAGTAAAAGAGTACTGAGTAGAATGCAACAAGTACTAAAAAGGTATGAGTAAAAAAGTAATTAATGGAAATGTACTCAAAACGTATGCATACAATACACTCGATTACAAAAATGTACTCGCAATTTGTTATTACAAACGTGCTTGAGTATTAAAGTAATCTGAAATTGTGAGTACCAAAGTAATCAAGTAAGAAAAATACTTTTGAGTAGCCATACTCATAATCAGTACTCATATCCATGAATACAATTTGTCCAAGTCTGATTATGATGCTACCCGAACTCATTTCGTATGATTACCGATCACGATTCCAATTTACTCTTAAACTGTACTCCTACTCATGAATACTTAAGTTTGTAATCACCCCTTTTGAGTACATTGTACTCGTACGTTTTGAATACTGGCTTAACATATTTCTAATCATACCTGATTACATTAGTATTAATAATTTCAGATTACGTTAATATTAAAGGACATTTGTAATCACACATAGTGAGTAGGTGTGTACTCGATGCAATTGTACTCGTACGTTTTAAGTACTATTTTGCTTAGTTTGTACTTTTGTACTAAGTATTCTTGTTACTCAAAATTACTCAATATACTCAATTACTACCCAACACTGAAATACACTAAAATTGTAACGGTACACCATATGCTTTTTTTTTACAAAAAATATCAAGAGATTTCGACCCTTTCACGGCACATTTAACTCATCCTGGCCCTAACCTAATCGAATTAACTTAAACCAAATCAACTATTCTATGCAGGCTCAAGTGTTGATTTAAGGCGCATTTAGCCGCGTGCCTAGACTTCGCCTTTAGTAATAATACACCAATGCCAAATCCTCCAAAAAACCTCGCAAACTCACCAGTGTGGCGTCTACGTCGCGGGTTAGGTCAGCTCAAGAAGGTTTATGACGGAGGTGGGGCTAGAACCCTTCCGAATGACCGTTTCCACTCTGCGTCGTAATCCAAAGAGCGGGTAAGGATGCAGTACTGCGGTACTTGAGAAGGGTCAGGGCCCTTTGCGAATCTCGCCGCAAAAAAACGTCCACCGAGGCGGAGAAAGCTAAGCCGCGTCGCGGTTCCCTCGCGTACGCGAGTCCCGGGCTAATATTGGTTTTCTGGCATCGGCTCGGCGAACTGTTCGGCGGAGCAGCCTATTTCGACCGACGGAGGGGTACGGAGGCTGAGTGCGTTATGGGGCAAAGGTGGCTGCCCTTGGATAGCGGCGCCTAACGGAACCCACAGGTGGCAAGGCAGGGCGCTGAAAGATCGGCAGGGCAGGCGTCAAACGACGACATTCTTCGACAGAAGTCGTCGCCGAGGCGCGGAGGTTGGGTCTCCGGTGGCGATCGATGGCCTCGCCCTCCGAGATCAACACGATCCGTCACATGGTCTGACTTTCGCCTCTGGAAATCTAATTTGGCTTCTACGCAAAGCGCAGCCGCTAGCATTGATTGCCTGCGCACAGGGGATGGAGGACGACAGTCCATGGAAACTAATTAAAGCGCTTTTCAACACCATAACGCCGACACCGGTGGTCGAGTGGGTTACGTGCTTGCCTCTCGATGCTGGGTTCGCTCCCAGGTCGAGGTCGGTGGGAATTTTACGGATGGGAGAAATTCCCAAAGTGGCGGTTCCCGGATGAGAGTTTCAATCGAGGTCCCGTGTTGATTGTTGTACGTTAAAGACCCCTCGAGAGGGGGTGGAAGTCCCCCCTCGTAGGCTAAATTCCCAGGTAGGTGTTGAAGGCCCATTCCCTCGCGTTGGTGTTTAGCCCTCGTGTTTCAGAAATAGGCCAACGTTAAAAATCAACCAAACAAACAAACAAACAACACCATATCAACAATGTTTTCAACGCCTTTAATTCGATATACCAATGATCTGCATCTTGCCCCTGGAAATCTACATTTGGCTTTTTCGTAAAGCGCAGACGCTAGCATTGATTGCCTGTACACAGGGGTTAGAGGGCAGCAGGCCATAACGACAAAGTAAGATTTAAAATTGCAGATGAAATGGAAATTATGTTTTTAACCATTATTTAAAAAATTGATAAACATATGCTTTGTAAGTATTTTTTTTACATTACATTTTGGCAGGGTATCCAGCAACCTTTAAATCGTCAATTATGTCTAATTCCAGTTAATGCTTAAATATCCTGCCGCATTGGGAAATTTGTGATCATCGGAAAACTCTTGAACAGTGTTTTTCAAGAAGTACTATGTATATGCTGTCAAGGGTCTCCAAAAAGATTTTATTTTTGATAAGCTTCTATAAAAAATTATTTACCTACTTAATGTGAAATTTCACGAATACACTTATATCTCGCTATACGGCCGCTCTTTATACGGCCTTTCGCTATAACGGCTTTAATTATGTCACTTTTTCAATTAACGGTCCAAAACATTTTGTTATACGGCCAAAAAATAATACTGTAATTAAAGAAAGTGGCCAAAAATGAGATAAGTTACCTCAATTTGCACAAATAAGGCCGGATTTGGCTATCAATAATACAACTTATGGGAAATCGTTTAAAAAAGGAAAGAAATGAAAATCATCATGCAGAAATAATTGATTCGTTATACGGCTTTTTCGCTATACGGCAACCTTTTCTGGAACGTATCTAGGCAGTAAAGCAAGGTATGGGTGTATACATCAAAAAGAGATGCTATAAAGCAACTAAAATCTAAACTTTATTTTCCTGAAATGGATTTTTGTGATACTATCAGTTTGGCCCCTTGACATTTCCATTTTTCACAGAAATATGGAAAATGCATAGCATATTTTCGCAAAAATATATATGTAGGTACTTCATAGGATTTTACGCTTCAAAAATATATATATTCATTTAATGCTATATAGTGTCACGGATCCCAAACATAAAAACACCCACGTCATTTTTACTTAACATTTACTGAATGGATGCATGCCAATGCAAATACCTACTATTTATTCGATAACACTAGAGTTTACCCTTGCAGTTATTTGCTGGATGACATTTCTTAACTGCCTTCGTGACTGCCTGACAGTGTACTGTCCTCTCGCAAATAGGGTGTAAAAGCCGTTCCTGTGGGCTTTGAAGTTACGTGTGTTTGGCCTTTACATAAACAACGGATTAAAGGCACGCAGAAGGCTCATCAAAAGGGTTATAAAATGCCCAATTTGCGGCAGCACAATTGCCAGCCAGGGCACCGATTCTCTCCAATTAAGGCACGGGTACACATGAAGATTAATCGGCCAGTTAATATCTATGTCAATGTTAGCATTTGCATGGACAAGCCAACGGATGAGTATCCTCCATGAAATATTCAACTAATTGCATGCACTCTGCCAAGAACCTTCAAGGTATTGATTACAGGTGGCGCTGTGCATGATTAGGAAAAAAATACATATTGTGGTATGTAATTGTACTTAAAGCACTGATGCGCTGATTGTATATTGGATTGATGCGCCATAGGGGGTTCTAACAGACATGACAATTGAGAACCGTTTTTTCTCAATTTATCTGTCTGTATGTTATTGAAGATGCACAATAGGGGTGTGATAATGATTTGACCATGTAACGAAACAAGTTGCTCACAAACAATTACTTGTAAAAACATTTTCGAATTTGTTTTTGCTGAACATGTTTTCAATGTTTCAGTTGTTTTCATGTGCATTTAGCATGTCATTCCCTTCATAAAAAGCAAGCACTTTACCAATTTTCAAGGCTGCTGGACACCATGGAATGGGCCCTTTGATATAAGGTGCCAAACGAAATACACCAGGAGTCGGCAAACGTTTTGGAAAAGGGCCAGATTGGAAATGATGTCTTGTGGACCAGAAAGGAAATGTTTTTAGATCGTAATGGGCAATTAACATATCATAATCACACAAAGTGATTTGTTAGAATTGATTTTTGAAGCATAGAGATGTCAAAACATTGCTGTAGATGTTGATGATGGATTTGGTAGCTACAATGCATGAAAAGCAACATGGCAACACAAGAAAACACAACAATGCAAGTTCTGTAGAAAGGTAAAATTCCAGAATGATAAATGTGTATTTCTCACGTACAATAGCATATTTCGGTAGGACACATAAAATACGAGAACTGGCCACTATTGTGTACTTTTGTGTTAATGACACACACTAAAGAGTGCCAGTAACTGGATTACCGAAGATCCCAAATAGCATAAAATGTGTGCAATTTTCAAGTGAAACTCATCAAGGTGGGAAATATTATACATACAAAGATAGTTTATAAAATGTGGTATATGATACACTTGTCTATAGTATCAAAACGAGTCATGTGATTCCGAGAAACTCGCCTTTCAGTGCCTCTTTAAAAAATCGATTTTTAATATTTCCAACTATTTTCTTTTCTCAATCTTCCAGTCATAATTTGCGGTCGTGTTACGGGATTAACACAATAGTGTCTTCTATTATGAACATTTTCTTTTCTTAAAGCGGAACTCTTAACATGTCTTTCATGGATGCTTTTATGCTATTCAAAATCCAGAATCAATATTTCGGTCTTTGCTCTAATCGTGGAAGTCTATTCTAAAACTCACAATAAAAAGTTTTACTCGTATTACTTTGACTGATAACTGAATCGTGAAAAGGAAAGAAGAAATGCATGTATCAGGTCAGCTGTAACGAGTCATGGGACTTCAACAAGCAACAAGTGGATAACAACATGCAAAACCTAGATGCGTAATATAGATGGCACCACCATTCAGTCTGACATGTGATACCTTATTAGCATACATGTACAGTATGGGATGTACCATGGAGTTTAAGTATAGGAATAGGATACAGTTGTTTAGAAAAATGATCCTTGTGTTTTTTTATAAATAAATATTGCAATTGAAAACATTTAATTTGGCAGCATATCGCCTTGAACAACACGGCGAGTCATAAAAAGTAGACCCCAATAAAAAAATCACAACTTCGTGAAAAATGCTTCGATTTAATTGAAATTTGGCACTTACATAGAAAAATTGTGTAGGAACAAAACTGAATTATAAAACGTACTCAAAATGTTCTCCGGTGGCCTTTGCACAAGCCCGAAGTCTAACGCTTCATTCTTTGATTGATGAATCGATTATATGCTGGTCGAGTTCAATCCAAGTTTTCTTAATTCGTAGTTTCAAGTCTTCGATATTATTAATCTTCGATT